>JAPXFQ010001642.1:595000-657500 GCA_028564705.1 Apricaphanius iberus
TCCATCCATCCATCATCCATCCATTTGTTCATCCATCTATCATCCATCCATCCATTTGTTCATCATCCATCCATCCATCATCCATCCATTTGTTCATCCATCCATCATCCATCCATCCATCCATCATCCATCCATCTATCATCCATCCATCTATCCATCCATCTATCCATCCATCTGTCCATCCATCTGTTCATCATCCATCCATTTGTTTATCTATCCATCCATCCATCTATCCATCTATCCATCCATCATCCATCTATCCATCCATCTGTTCATCATCCATCCATTTGTTCATCCATCCATCATCCATCCATCTATCCATCATCCATCCATCTATCCATCCATCCATCCATCCATCATCCATCTATCCATCCATCTATCCATCCATCCATCTATCCATCTATCCATCCATCATCCATCTATCCATCCATCTGTTCATCATCCATCCATCATCCATCCATCTATCCATCATCCATCCATCTATCCATCCATCATCCATCCATCCATCATCCATCCATCTATCCATCCATCCATCTATCCATCTATCCATCCATCATCCATCTATCCATCCATCTGTTCATCATCATCCATTTTTCATCCATCCATCATCCATCCATCCATCCATCCATCTGTTCATCCATCCATCCATTTGTTCATCCATCCATCCATCCATCTGTTCATCCATCCATCCATCATCCATCCATTTGTTCATCCATCTATCATCCATCCATCCATTTGTTCATCATCCATCCATTTGTTTATCCATCCATCCATCCATCCATTTGTTCATCCATCCATCCATCTGTTCATCCATCCATCCATCATCCATCCATTTGTTCATCCATCTATCATCCATCCATCCATTTGTTCATCATCCATCCATTTGTTTATCCATCCATCCATCCATCCATTTGTTCATCCACCATCCATCTGTTCATCCATCCATCCATCATCCATCCATTTGTTCATCCATCTATCATCCATCCATCCATTTGTTCATCATCCATCCATCCATCATCCATCCATTTGTTCATCCATCCATCCATCCATCCATTTGTTCATCATCCATCCATTTGTTTATCCATCCATCCATCCATCTATCTATCATCCATCCATCCATCCATCCATTTGTTCATCCATCCATCCATCCATCCATCCATCCATTTGTTCATCCATCCATCCATCCATACCTCAATTTGTTCATCCATCCATCCATCCATCCATTTGTTCATCCATCCATCCATTTGTTCATCCATCCATCCATCATCCATCCATCCATCCATCCATTCATCCATCCATCCATCCATCTGTTCATCCATCCATTTTTTCATCCATCCATCCATCCATCATCCATCCATCCATCCATTCATCCATCCATCTGTTCATCCATCCATCCATTTGTTCATCCATCCATCCATCCATCTGTTCATCCATCCATCCATCATCCATCCATTTGTTCATCCATCTATCATCCATCCATCCATTTGTTCATCATCCATCCATTTGTTTATCCATCCATCCATCTATCTATCATCCATCCATCCATCCATCTGTTCATCCATCCATCATCCATCCATTTGTTCATCCATCCATCCATTTGTTCATCCATCCATCCATTTGTTTATCCATCTATCATCCATCCATCCATTTGTTCATCATCCATCCATTTGTTTATCCATCCATCCATCTATCTATCATCCATCCATCCATCCATCTGTTCATCCATCCATCATCCATCCATCTGTTCATCCATCCATCCATCATCCATCCATTTGTTCATCCATCTATAATCCATCCATCCATTTGTTCATCATCCATCCATCCATCATCCATCCATTTGTTCATCTATCCATCCATCCATCCATCCATCGATCATCCATCCATCCATCTGTTCATCCATCCATTTTTTCATCCATCCATCCATCCATCAACAATCCATTCATCCATCCATCCATCCATCCATCCACCTTTTTCTTCACAGCTGAGGACAGCTGTTGGGTTTCTCCTCCCTCCTCCTCTGCAGCCTCCGTCAGCCTGTTCTCCACCATCTTCTGCAGCAGCCGGTTGTGCGTCCTCATCCACCTCTGAGGACGCCACACGGGGACCTGGTCCTGGGGACGGTCTGTCCAGCGCTGGTCCTGCCTCTCCTGCAGCTGGATGGACTTCAGGGCGCTCTTCAGGACCTCCAGGTGTCGGTCAGAGGGAGACGAGGAGACGAAGGTGTTGTTGACGGCCATCCAGATCTGGATGCTCAGACACTCAAAGTCTTTCTGCAGCTCATCTTCTTCCTCCTCACTGTGGCAGTCCTGGCTGAAGAGCTCTTCCTCCCTGAGAATCAGAGAACTGGTGATCTCCTCCAGCTGCTCCTCCTCCTCCTCCTCCACCTCCTGCTGCTGCTGAACACCATCATCCTGCTGATCTCCTGCAGGAAGCACAACACAGCCACCCAAAAACCAGAAGGTCAACCAGTGGTAGTAAAGTTAAAGAATGAGCAAAAATTTTATATATTATAATATTTATAAAGACTTTAGCCTTATGGCTCATTCTTTTTATTTTATTTCTTTTTATTTTATTTTATTTTTACTTATGTTAAATGTTTTATGTGCACAACTGTACCGGAAAAAATTCCTAGTTTGTGAACTTGTTCTCAAACAATGGCAATAAAACCGATTCTGATTCTGAAAATGAAAAAGCAGTTGACATGCTTTTAAAAATGTTTATTTATGAATCAGGAATGGCATTTAAACACGACAGATTATTAGGGTCATTGTAAATAAAATAAAAGTATTTTGGAGTAAATTTCCACCCAAAAAACTTGGAAATTCTGAGATTAAAATCGCATATTTTCCAGAAAAAAAAAAGCTAAATCACAAGTAAAAACTCATAATCTCTGAGATTAATTGCACATATTTTGCAGAAAAAAACAGGAATTTCTCTGGCACAAAGACGTAAAATTACAAGAAAAAAAACAGAAATTTTGAGATTAATTTCAGATGTTTTCTCGAAAAAATGTGTAATTTTCTGATGTAGAAAAGTAGAAAATTTGCAACAAAAAAAAGAAGAAATTTCTATGATTAAATGCAAAGATTTAGGAAATCTAAACTAAGATATTTCTGACATTCTAAAATCTGAAAATTTTAAGAATTTACTGCTTTAATGATAGAAATTTCTTTAATTTATTTCTCACAAATTTTCTACTTTTCTTCATCAGAAAATTACGCATTTTTCCTTGAAAATATCTGAAATTAATCTCAAAATTTCTGTCTTGTAACCCGTAATTTTATGACTTTTGTGACAGAGGATTTCTGAGTTTTTTGAACTATTTTGCTGGGATGTTATTGGAACAGGAATTCCTAAATGTCCTTTTCTTTTTCATTTTAATTATGTTTCAGAATGAGCTGTGCTGGATTGGAAAATGAAAAAGCATTTTGGATTATTTCTTTTTTAACTGTATTTTTGACGCAAAAATAGCAGCAATAGTTTGAAAATGAAAAAAGTATTCTTGCTAATCCATTTTAATGTGATTTATTTGACACTCGAGGATCTGCTGGTTCTAACCTCCATTTTGGTTCCTCAGTTTGCGGTTGTTCCAGATCTTCGCAGGGATCTTCAGTTTGGGAAGCCTCCTCTTGGATACGCCGGGGTTCTCCTCGGCGCCCCCTGCTGCACATTGAGAAACTCAATTCAATTCACTTTTATTTATATATAATTGACAACAAATGTCATCTCAATACAATTATACAAACATTCCTATCGGTTAAGTTTTCTATGTAAGGAATCCCAGCAGATTGTGTTGAGTCATCAACGTGAGGTTGTGCCCGGATCATGCAGAGTCCAACCACAGCAATCCCTCAACAATCCCCCAAACTGAGCAAGCATGTGGCGACAGTGGAGAGGAAAAACTCCCCTTTAACAGGAAGAAACCTCTGGCAGAACCCTGGATCAGTACAAGCGGTGATCTGCCACGACCGTCTGGGTGTCTGAGAAGAGACAGCATGGAGGATGCTCTGTGACTTTGAGCATCATCTGGACCAATGCTACCCATCCACCAGGGGGCGTTACATCTTTTAATCGGGTTTCAAGCATGGAAGATGTTGGTACCGTCTCCAACCACAGAATTAGCATCTAAATGTTTAAGCCCAACTCATCTTAGATGTACTTACAAATAAAGTTGTTCCATAAAACTGCTTTAAGTAATTGTTAAGATAGAATTGTTGTTCTTAAATCAATGGTTTAAGAACATGTATAAAAGATTAATTTATTCAATTAACTTTTTTAAAATAACTTTGGATGAATTGTCATAAATATATTATTTTGAGCTCCTGAAAATAAACTCAACAAATAAAAATATTAAATATAATAAACATAGCAAGTTTTTTTATTTTATTTATTTCTTTATTGAATATTTATTTTTATTATGACATTTTCAGATATGTTGATTACTCTATTTTAATTGAACAAAAATCTACAATTTTTTTTAAAGGGTTAATTCAGAAAAAGTAAAAACAAAATAATTTAAGAATTAATAATATTACAAAAAGGACTAAAATTACGCATTTAATAAAAAAAAAACAAAGTATATTATAAATTCTAACAAGTTAAGTTTACTTGGAAATATGTAGGAAACAAGTTACCTTCCAAAATGTAATTTTGAAAAGTATTGTGAAATAATTATATTTTAGTAAAGTGTAATTTTATGAAGATGAGACAACGTAAATTAATCTCACTATGGTTAAAGTCCAACCAGGTTGTTACAAGTTAAATACTTCGAGTCACAAGAACTTAATATATTCTGCCAAAATAAGTGGCTTTTATTTAAAATTTGGTACAAACTACAATTAAGATATCAGTGTCATTCACTCTGATGGACCTAAAATGAACGCAAAGATGGGTCAGATGTATAAACTATCATATATATTTTCTTTGAAGGCCCATTAAAACTCAATACAAGAGATTTATTGAGAAAAACCATCGTTCAGCATTGTTTGATATTAACTCAATGCCAGAGACTTCCAGGTCACTCATGGTGTCAAAAAAATGCCCCTAAGCACCCTGGGAAATATGATAGCTAGGTCAGTCCCAGCTACTGCTATGAAGGTGAAGAAAGATCCCCAATATGACACAAATATGATAATAAATGTGCAGAAATTGTGCTCTGAATTCTTCATTTGTGTCCTATTAGTAGGGAGATTATATTTGCTCCTGGCATAAATGTTTTTGCCTTATAGATATGTTGGTTTTCTACATATTTGAGGATTATGATTGCATGCAATTTATTGAAGCACTTCGAGATTTTGCATGCAACGATGTCATGATAAATGTTTGCATTTATGTGAGCGTGGAGACGTATCGCGTTGGTAAGACGTATCGCGTCATTTCCTGTTTTGTGACTAACTCGTTTGTAGCAAGTCGGTGTTTCTCTGTCTCTTGAACTGATCTAACTTTCTCTGTCAATAAGTTTTTTCTGAGTTGCTTTAACACACAAACACATTCAAACGTTAATTTTCTTCACGGTTTAGGACTCTTTAAGCGTTTTACTGGGTTAATTACTTTGTTCTTAGGTAAGGTAAGGTACCGCTTGGTTAGCTTAGCTTTACGGCTAGCATGGCTTCGGCAGCTTTCTCTCTTGTCCCTCCATCTCTCTCTACACCTCCTCCTCTTTCCTGCTCTCTCTGTCAGATGTTTAGTTACTCCTCCGCCTCATTTAGTGAAGTTGGTAGGTGTAATAAGTGCAGCATTTTTGTAGCTTTGGAGGCGAGGGTTTCTGAGCTAGAGGCCCGGCTCCGCGCTGTAGAACAGCCAGGCCCAGCAGTAGCTAGCGCGGAGTCAACTAGGACAGGACCTAGCCGTCCTTCAACAGCTCCCGTGCAGCCGGGACCTCAGGCGAGCTGGGTGACTGTTCGTAGGAAGACTAGCGCCAGACCCCAGTCCGCGGCCAACCTCCAGCCCCTTTCTCTGAACAATAGGTTCGCCCCGCTCAGCGACGCACCCGCCGAGCAGGAGAGGCCGATTCTTGTAATTGGCAGCTCCATAGTTAGGAATGTGGCTCCAGAGACACGAAAGACCACCGTCAAATGCCTTCCAGGGGCCAGGGCTGCGGACATTAGGTCCCATCTGAAGCTTTTGGCCAAGGACAAACGGCGGTATAGCAGGATCGTTATCCATGCTGGTGGCAACGACACCCGGCGACGGCAGTCGGAGGTCACTAAAATTAGCGTAGCTTCGGTGTGTAGGGCTGCCAAAAAGATGTCTGACTCTGTAATTTTTTCTGGTCCCCTGCCTGATCGTACTAGCGATGACATGTACAGCCGTATGCTTTCGTTCCACCTTTGGTTGTCAAGGTGGTGTCCAGAAAACGATGTGGGCTACATTGATAACTGGGGGGCCTTCTGGGGAAAACCTGGACTGTTACGTAGAGACGGCATCCATCCCACCGAGGACGGAGCTTCGCTTCTTTCCAGGAACATTGATAGGGTTATCTCTAGTTCCCCAAAGCCGTGACAACCCAGAGTCCAGCTCAGGGAACCCAGAGTCGAGCTCAGGGAAACCAGAGTCCAGATCAGGGAACCCAGAGTCCAGGTCAAGGAACAGGGACTGCCACCCACCCACTACCCTATAGAGATAGTTTCCCGTCCACTACCCAAAACTAATGAATTAAAAGTTAATGCTACTAGAGCAAAGTATAAAAATCTCATAAAAATAAATAAAACTCGGACTGAACATAAAAACAAATCAATTAAATGTGGTTTACTAAACATAAGATCTCTCCCCTCAAAAACACTCTTAGTAAATGACTTAATTTGTGAAAATAATATTGATTTGTTTTGTCTTGCAGAGACATGGTTGCAGGAAGAGGACCATGTCACAATAAATGAGTCAACTCCCCCTAGCTACTTAAACTTTAGTGTCCCTCGAAGTACTGGTCGAGGAGGTGGAGTAGCAACTATCTTTCATTCCGATTTACTAATTAATCTCCAAAAAAATAATAGTTACAGTTCCTTTGAGCATCTAGTTTTTAGCTTTCCTCATACACATAACAAAGCAGTAAAGCCACTTTTGTTTGTGGTCTTATATCGTCCACCAGGACCTTATTCTCAATTTTTAGATCAGATTTCAGATTTTCTATCTGACTTAGTTTTAAACACTGATAAAGTCATTATAGTCGGAGACTTCAATATTCATGTTGATAATGAAAGTGATAGTCTAAATACAGCTTTTCACACTATCCTAGACTCAATAGGCTTTACTCAAAATGTGCAGGGACCAACACATTCTTGTCACCACACTTTAGATCTTGTGCTGACTTATGGCATTGACTGTGAAGAAATAACAGTCTTTCCACATAACCCTATCCTGTCTGATCATTTCCTTATCACTTTTAAACTTACTCTAATGGATCATATCAAACCTGAAAGAAAACTTCATTATACCAGAACGTTATCAGACAACGCTGTAGCAAATTTTAAAGAAGCTCTTCCAACTTTAATTTCCTCAGTTTATAAATGCAGAACAGAAAACAGTGATTTAACTCGTGACCCCTCACAACTTGACATTTTAGTTCATAGCGTTAATTCCTCCCTGCGTCGGGCAATAGACAAAGTTGCCCCCTTGAAAAGGAAGGTGGCTAGCCATAGAAGATTAACTCCCTGGTTTAATTTAGAGCTACGTACCCTAAAGCAGAATGTTAGAAAACTAGAGAGAAAATGGCGCTCCACGCATTTACATGATTCCTTTTTAATATGGAAAAATAGTTTATTGCTATATAAAAAGAGCCTTCACACAGCTAGAACAGCATATTATTCATCTTTAATCGAGGAGAATAAAAATAATCCTAGGTTTCTTTTTAATACAGTTGCCAAACTCACACAGGATCATAGCTCTATCGAGCCAACCATTCCCCAAGCTCTAAGCAGTGACGACTTCATGCAATTCTTTATAAATAAAATAGACTCTATAAAAAATAAGATAATTGGGAACCTTCCCAATATGCTTGCTTCCTCCTTAGTTAATGAGGCAGCCTCAAAAATGGTGGAACCTAATATATGCTTAAACTGCTTTAATGCAGCCGAACTTTGTGATGTACTAAAATTATTAGCTTCATCTAAACCTTCAACTTGCGTTTTAGACCCAATCCCAACTAAACTCTTAAAAGAAGTTTTCCCTCTGATCGCTGCTCCAATTTTAAATATAATGAATCTATCCTTAGTCAATGGATATGTACCACAGGAGTTTAAGATTGCTGTAATTAAACCTCTACTTAAGAAACCCTCTCTTGATCAAAACGACTTAATTAACTATAGACCGATATCTAATCTTCCCTTCTTATCTAAAATTCTTGAGAAAATAGTTGCACACCAGATATGTGAGCATTTAAACAATAATGAGCTGTTTGAGAAGTTTCAGTCAGGCTTTAGAGCTCATCATAGCACTGAAA
The DNA here is from genome assembly GCA_028564705.1 of Apricaphanius iberus. Lineage (NCBI taxonomy): Eukaryota > Metazoa > Chordata > Actinopteri > Cyprinodontiformes > Aphaniidae > Apricaphanius > Apricaphanius iberus. The sequence goes on from JAPXFQ010001642.1 coordinate 603,435, forward strand.
CAGCTCTGGTGAAGGTTACTAATGATATTCTCATAGCCTCAGACACCCACAGTATATATACCCTTCTGTGTCTGTCTGTCCTCGTCGGGTCGTTGTCGTCGTTACCTCCCCTAGTTCTCTGTGCTTCTCGTCTTTTTGGACATTAATAAAATGGGCCGTAAGAGCCACAAACGCCGCTCCGCATCTGGGTCCTCCTTGAGCCTAAACATGATAGACTGGTGACCATTCTGGTCCTGTTAGATCTCAGTGCTGCCTTTGACACTGTTGACCACAATATTCTCATAGAAAGGCTTCAAAGTGTCGGTATAATAGGAACAGCACTAGGTTGGTTTAAATCTTATTTGTCTAACAGATTTCAGTTTGTTCAGGTAAACAATAGATCTTCCTCAACCTCAATAGTTACTTGCGGAGTACCACAGGGTTCAGTGCTTGGGCCGATTCTTTTTACTATATATATGCTTCCTATTGGTAAAATAATTAGGCAGCATGGGATAAAATTCCATAGTTACGCAGATGATACACAGCTATATCTATCCATAAATCCTGATGAATCCAATCAGTTAGGTAGACTACAGGCATGTCTGGAAGACATAAAAACTTGGATGACTCTAAACTTCTTGCTTCTAAATTCTGATAAAACAGAAGTTGTCGTCTTTGGACCAGAAGCTCTGAAAAAGAAACTACTTAGTCAGCCCCTTCACCTGGACGGCATTAAATTAGCCTCCAGTAATAAAGCAAAAAACCTCGGTGTCATTTTTGACCAAGATATGTCATTTAGAACTCACATTAAAGAAGTCTGTAGGATTTCCTTTTTTCACCTTAGGAATATTGCAAAAATTAGAACCATCCTGTCCAGGAATGATGCTGAAAAACTAGTCCATGCCTTTGTTACTTCAAGGCTGGATTACTGTAACTGTCTATTATCAGGTAGTCCACAGAATACAATTAAAAGTCTTCAGTTAGTTCAAAATGCTGCTGCTAGGATTCTGATGAATATTAAAAGAAGAGATCACATTTCCCCTGTTTTAGCTTCTCTTCACTGGCTCCCAGTAAAATCTAGAATAGAATTCAAGATCCTCCTTCTGACATATAAAGCCCTTAATAATCTAGCTCCATCATACATAAGAGACCTGATTGTTCAATAACATAAGATCCTATTAGAACCTCGCTCTCAGACTGCAGGTTTACTGGTAGTTCCTAGGATTTCTAAAAGTAGAATGGGTGGCAGATCTTTCAGCTATCAGGCTCCCCTCCTATGGAACCGGCTCCCAGGGTTGGTTCGTGAAGCAGACAATTTGTCTATCTTTAAAACTAGGCTAAAAACTTTCCTCTTTGACAAAGCTTACAGTTAGAGATATGTTTATAGGTAGTTAGAGTCAGGTCAGACAGGTAGATAGGAAGAGACAGGTTAATGTTAGTAGTCAGGCAGAGTGTCAAAAGTTAGGAAGAGATAGGAAGAGGTAGAGTAGCTAGGTAGAGATAGATTAATGTAAGCCAGGTAAAGATCCGGAGCCGGTCGCGGCTTACCGCCGCGGAAGAAATGCGCCCCACAGGGGCCAGCCAGCGCCGGAGAGAGGTCCCTCAAGGGGATCCTCCCGCACAGTGCGGCCGCCCATTACCTGCCGGGTTGAATCCCCCGGGCAGACTGTGCGGACCCCACCCGTTTATCTCTTAAACGTTTCTCGCCCTCTTCAACTCTGTCCTCTCAGTTCTGTCTATTTTTCCTTAAGATAGTTGTCGACTATCGGTCTCGTGCCGGTATTTAGCCTTAGATGGAGTTTACCACCCACTTTGGGCTGCATTCTCAAACAACCCGACTCCGAGAAGACCCCGGCATGACGGGGGCCGTTACCGGCCCTACACCGTCCACGGGTCAGGAGGACTCAGACAGAGTGTTGGTAGCCAGGTCTCCTAGTAGCTAGGAGACAGGTTAATGTTAGTAGCTATGCTGCTTTAGGCTAGGCTGTTGGAGGACATTATTAGGGTCTGTTCCTACTTTCTCTCCTACTTCTCCCCAACTGCATGATGTGCTGTCAATTCAAGCACTAACCTGTTTTCTATTATAGTAGGTGCTCCGGATTAGCCCTGCTTGACGACCCTGACTAAGATGGCATTGCAGTGACGGAAAATTCTCCACGTCCTGCAACAAACTTCTGCATCAGTTCTATTGCTCTTTCTGTGTCTCTGTTATGTATTCTCCAAGCCACAGACGGTCGCGGCAGATAACCGCTTGTGCTGAGCCTGGTTCTGCCGGAGGTTTCTTCCTGTTAAAAGGGAGTTTTTCCTTCCCACTGTCGCTGCATGCTTGCTCAGTATGAGGGATTGCTGAGAATTCCACGACGCAATCTTCTGTGGTTCTGTAATTTCTACACTAAACATTGTATTGTAATAACTCTTTTTGTAAAGTGCCTTGAGATGACATCTGTTGTGAAATGGCGCTATATAAATAAACTGAATTGAATTGAATTGAATTTATCTAATAAACTATCGGTAATGGAAAAAAAAACGTCTTTCCTATATAATGATAGTTTTCTCATCACTTTAGCTGGTATAACAGACAAACACAGCAATTTTGAAATGATGGAAATAAGTTAAATCAAGCCTTTCACATTACAATTACTCAATTTTGTGAAGTTGGTTTTATATGGAAGTTATGCTTATAGTTTAAAATACTTTTGTGGAAGAATTATATCTGTTGGTGGAAAAGCAACAAGAAAATGGTTCATATCAATCAAAAAGTTTGAGTTACATGAACTCAAAACAAAAATGAGTTGCACTGATTAACACGTTTGAGTTGGAAGAATTTTTTTCTGAACATTGAGTTTCAGCTCCTCAGTGTAACATTGGGGTTTACAGAGTACAGAGTAGTTTTAGAAAAATAAAGTGGAACTCTCACAATGTGCAGCTGCATTTACTAGGGTAGGTTTAATTAAACATAATTTAAGAGATTTATCTATGCATGACTGACTAATTGTGCATCATATCCTTACACTAAATTTAATATTGATCATATTTCAGTTGTTATTAGTAAACACTAGAAGAGGGTTACATTTCCTCTCTTCATTTAAAGCAAAAACCAACCAGAAACTTTTTACCCAGAAGTCCAGTTAAATATTTCAGCTCTGATCCGATAAAGAAAGCCTCTAAATACAGCAGAGAATAAGCGACAGTAGCGGTCTGATCCAGAACCAGAACCAGTTTCCGCCTTGAAAACCCTAAAAGATCCATTTCTGATGGCAGTCGGGCCCATCTGGTTCTGGTCGGTAACGAGACGATGAGGAGGAGCCAGAACCCGCCTCGCCTTCATCTTTCCCCCCGCGATCGGAACCAGCAGAACCCGAAAACCGGTAAAGTTTGAGCGCAGCTCCGTCATACCTCCTCTCATCTCTCCGAGCGGATCCTTTCTGCGCGGATGGCCGGCGGCAGGGGCGGGGTTAGAGGCAGCGCGGGCGGGGAGGAAGGGTGGATGGGTGAGGAGGAGTCTGGGCTGTCCGCGCTTCATCATCATGGTTTATTTCCACTAACAGTGATGCATTCAAGTGTTTAGGAAATCAGAAATTTCATGTTTGAAGCAGAGATCTGTCCTCTTCTCCTCCTCTTCTGCTCCCTCCGGGCCCCCAAACACTTTCACTTTCCTTTTTTAGACCACCACCACCGCATCATGACAAAACCTAACCTCATCCTCCTCTTCCTCCAGATGAAGAACAGCCTTACCATCAGAATGAAGCAGATTTGCTGCAACCAAACGTGGCAGGAAGTTCTCCCTTCTGCTCACATTTACTCGAGTAACATTTTTGGGGAAAGATTTGACTTGTATGAGTAGTTTTACTACAACCTAGTTTTACTTTTCCTTGAATATCATTATTCAAGTAAAAATACTCGAGTAAAAATATCTCTGATATTTTAATGACAAGTATATACTGCCTACCTTGAAATTTTAGTTTCTTGATTATTTTATTTAATGGGAATAAATAGTTTAATTGCACATTTGTGTATTTTGTAATATAAAATATATAATATAAAATATTAAATTATAAAATATATAATATTTAACATAATATAGATTATACATAATAGAAAATATTAAATTATAAAATATACTAATTGTTTACAAGACAATCCTGGCCAAAGTTGAAAATAAATAAATACATTTGGAAGTAAATACATATGGGAATAAATATCTTAATAAAATTGGAAATACATTCATAAATTATCAAATAAATTTGAAAAAATAAATATGGAAAACACACAATTGGAACTACATTTAGAGATTTGTTTTTCTGAAAATAAATACATTTTAAAATAAAAAATTTTTTATCAATCACACATTTATTTATTTATTTATTTTCAATAAAGCTGTAAACATTTAAATTAATAAATGAGAAAATATATTTGTAAATAAATAAATGCTTAAAGATAAATACATAAAAGTTGAAATAAATAGATTTAAAAAATGAAATTGGAAATAAATTTGTAAATAATTATATAAATCAGAAAAAAAAATGGAAATACATAAAAAACACAATTGGAAATACAATTTTAAATAAATTTAGAGATATTTTTTTCTGAAAATAAATACATTTTAAATTAAATATTTTTTTATTAACCACACATTTATTTATTTATTTTCAAATGAAGTTGTAAACATTTAAATAACTAAATAAGAAAATAAATTTTTAAATAAATAAATACTTAAAAATAAATAGATAAAATGAAATTGGAAATACATTTGTAAATGATTATATAAATTAGAAAAAAAATGGAAATTTACGAATGAAATTGAAAATGTGTTTGTAAATAAATGTGGAAATAAAAAATAAAAGTTCAATTAAATAATTATTTTTATTAATGACACATAAATTAATTAATTTTCAACTATATTTATTTATTGTCAATTTTGGCAGTGACTGATCTCCATAACTCTGTACTTTAGGAGCCTTTTAATCAAATACTTGTTAACTCTTGAGTGGTTTCTCAGACGGCTACGTTTTACTTTTACTCGAGTAAATTAATATTAGTGCTATTCTATTCTACCCACTTGGCCTCCTTCAGTTGGTCTTCCTGAGCAGGGTAGCCCCACAGCATGATGGTACCACCACCGTGGTAGCACTGTACATGCGCCAAACGTTCCCGTTTGGTTTCAGACCAGAGAACCTTCTGCAGATCTTCTTTGGGAGGTTTCGGCCCGTAACTCTTTGCCCAGACGTTTAGAGAACACAGTAGACTGTCGGTACCATGCAGAACAGAACCAGGTCTTGTTGGACCTTCCTGCTGGTCTCCCTGGAGCCTCCATGACCCGTTTCTGTCTCTTCATCCGTTCTAGAGAAACGCAGGTTGGTCGGAAAGCCCTGCTGTCTCCGCTGGGCTTTCCATCCACAGAAACCTTAGAACTGTTTGATCTTTTTGTTTAAAGTTGCACAGAATGACGCAGCCCACAGCGCCCTCTGGAGGCGTGTCTTCAGCCTGCAGATCTGATCACCTACATCTCTAATCAGACCTTCACTTCCAGGTTCTGAGCTGTTTCTGGCAGAGAGTGAATACATCTCGTTATGAACGAACTGCTGAAGCCAAGAAAAAAGAAATAACCGGAGATGTTTCATGCCAATAAGAAAGTCAAGAAATGGAAATCATTTCATGCATGTACTGATCCCACAAATCCCCCCAACAGAACCTAAATCCACCAAAAACAGACTCGAAGCTGCAGAAACCTTCAGAGATAAGTGATTAAAATAAGAATACGCATAATTAGTTTGTGGTATCATTATAATTATGTCTGGTTTGGAGCTTAAAGGTTGTAAGAAAGCTGGAGGAAAACCATCAACCACGGAACTGCTAAACTTTTACTCTGAAAAGTATCCCAATGTTTTATTTTGAAAGGTGAACCGAATGTCTTTTATTTTATGTCTGGTTCAGTAATTTGAAACCTCAGTTTCTAAGAAGCTATGGATGAAAAGATCATTTTTATGATAATGTTTGAGCTCTTTTTTTTCCATCAGTGGGTCAAAGTTTAACGAGTACTGCAGAAGCTGCATTTGCGCCAGCATACATTTAAAAGAAATGCTTAATCTTGTGCTTTGAAAAGTATCTTTAAGCTTTATTTTGAAGGGCAAACTAATCCTGCTTTACAAAGATGCTTTTGTTTTCAATAACACAAACCATTATAACAATAATCTCACCCTGATCGTTCTGCAGACTGGGAAGAAAGTTCCTGCACATGTTCTGAGCTGCGATCCGGGTCGGCTGCAGAGATTTGGATCAGATGTAAGCAGTTAAAGCTGTTACCCGGCAAGGAGATTAATCTCAAATCATCCTAACAAGACGCCTTGTTTGTCTCGCTGCGGACCACAGGAAGCATCCAGCTGGTCTGGAGCTTCCAGAAAGAACCTGCTGACAGACTGGCCGGGTCTGGAGTCTCGCCTGATTCCCCGTAAGCAGAGGAGTGATAGTAGTAGAGCTGAACATTATTATCCACCAAACGCAACAGAAAATAAAATAAAAACGGTTTAAAAAATGAAGTAATTACCTGAGGAAGGGAGGAAAAACATCCAGGATTCAGGAGCTGCAGCATCAATTCAGCGCTTGAAACACTTTTGGTTTCAGTTTGTGTCGCAGCATCCTCCTCCTCCTCCTCCTCCTCCTCCTCTGTCAGCCAGGCTGATTTAATCATCTCCTGTTTACTTAGCTCTAACGTGGTTAAATGATGCGATGATATCAGAAAGAAGCTTCTTTGGTTCTGTTGTCGTAACACTGAACGTCTCTCTATTTACAAATCACCAAAAATAACCTGGTTTCATTAAAGGTTTCATATCTGATTCGACAGATTTCCGTATAGATGGAGATAAGGATGAGGATGATTCCGTCTCCATTGGAGTGTTAACATATTTAGTTTGATGGTAGAGGAAGCCCTGTACAATCAAACTTGTCAGAACTGACTTTTACTTACTTTTTTTCACGCCACTTGTGACGTTCGTTCTTTGTTGGCCACAAAGACAATCTGTTGGAGTTTTAACATATTTATTTCAGCGGTACAGGAAGCCCTCTAACATGTGTCTCTGCCTGCCTGTGCGTGTTTTTTTTTATATCAGAGCTGCTGTAGCCATAACACTGACAGAGGAGTCCTTCAATTACACCAGTGTAGGTAAAGCGTCCATCACGGAGTCCACAGCATAACGCAATTAATTACTAATCACCAAACCGAAGTAATCATGAAATAAGTTTCTCACCACAACTTCATTTCAGCAAAGGCTCATATCTGACCTAAAAAAAGGAAATAAAAACCAAAACATTTAACTCAGATACTTTAAAAGGTCAAAACTTTTGTAAAATACGACGGACTGATCCTTCCGAAATGGGAAATAAAATAAAGAAAAGTGAAACATAAATATAAAAATAACTACACATGAAAAGAAATAAAAGAAAATCCACATTTATTGACTTTACAAACAAAATTCATACTTTTCTGGATGCATACAAAAGACAGATGTAATTAACTTAAAACATCAAAAACATTCAGGTAGAACCAAAGCTAAAAGTTGATTTTTTTATAGTTTTTTAAAACAATACATGCCCTATATGTTCTATATTAATAATTCCAGGATGTTTTTGTTAGCATGTTTTACAAATAATCTAGTATGATAGGTATATCTATTACAACGTAAGTGAACTTTTTGCAAAATGATTCTGGTTGAGCTGTTATAATATATATATTTTTAGGAATATGAGTTGGATGCACTGCAACATAATAAAGTTTGATGCATTTCAAAACATTAGTAGATTTTAGCGACCTTGTTCTAGACAGGCTGCAGGTTTAATCAGTCTGATTCTGGATACCTGCATGTAGCAGAGAGCAGCGCATGTACACCGCAAACATTAAGTTTATTCATGAAGAACGTAATTCACAGACACTCTAAATAAATAAATGCATGAATAAATATATAAAATATTTCATCGGAAAAACACTTGAAAACAAATTAATATAATGTATAAATAAATAAGCGAAGAACTACATTTGTAAATAAAAAATAAATATAGAAAAAATAGATAAATGTGGAAAAAATACATGTATAAATAAATACATACAATTAGAAAAAAATTGTAAAAGAATAAATGAGGAACTACATTTGTAAATAAATGAATAAATAAAAAAAATAGATATAGAAATGAATAAATGTAGGAATAAATAAGTATATAAAATTTGAAAAACATTTCTATATAAAAAATTAATTATTTAATAAAAAAAATAAGGAAATACATTTGGAAACAACTGAATAATACAGGATAGACTGGCGACCTGTCCAGGGTGTACCCCGCCTCTCGGCCGTTGATAGCTGGAGATGGGCACCAGCATCCCCCCCCCCCCCCGTGACCCCTGGAGGACTAAGCGGTTCAATATAGAAAAGTGGTTAGATGTGTAACTAAATAAATAAATACAATTTGAATTGTTTTTAAGTAAATACATAAATGTGAAAAAGAAATATGAAATAAATAAATAATAAATAAATAAAATTGGAAACTACAAAAAAATTGAGGAACTACATTTATAAATAAAAAAGAAATATAGAAAATAATAGATAGATGTGGAAATAAATGTAGAAATATGACACATACATACAAGATACATGTAGAAATAAATTAATAAATAAAATTGGTTAAATATTTTTTTAAATAAATAAATAAGTGCAGAACATTTGTCATGATTCTTCACATTTTTTTTATTTTAGCGTCACAATTCAATTTGATTCTCGATATTTATTTTATAGCACAGAGCCCTATGCCATTTTTAGACTAGTCTAGGCACGGTCATTGCTTTTATTCATTACATTTCATACAGTAAATCTTATTTCAAGAGATGGACTACATATAAGTGATGCGGTTTCCATTATTCTTGTGTAAGCGCGCACAAAAATAAAGGAGAAATGACGGCTGAGAAGAAGCGAGCAAATGTGCAACAAACAGTGGTCTTCTTGTTTACACAGTGAACCACTCGCCGTGGTTTAACTGTAGCTTAGCTAATAGCTACTAGCTGTCGTCAGCTAATGGGCTCTGTTCACGGGGGGATGCTCTTACTGTGATAAAGCCGGTGTTGCTGTGAGTTTTAGGAGAACTGGTGAGAGTTACTTGTTAGGGAAAACGCAACGAGTGTTTCCTGGTGATGGTAACTATATAAGCGTTTGGGTGGATAAATATGTTTTGTCTGTTTCTTTCTGTTTCAAAACAGCGCAGACGTCTTACCTCACAGAGGGAACTTTTTTTTTAGGTTAAGATTTATTAGGAGGAACTTCATGAAACAAACAAAAAAATCTTCAAACTCTTCAGAACATTTACATTAAGGTCCATATTTTAGATTAGAAACCTTTAACACCACTTTTCAGAGTAAATTATTTTTGATCCAAGCCTGGTGTTGCTTTTTTTTTTCTTTAATGAAGTGTTGCTTCAGAAGATGATGATTCGCTAACTGTAAAAAGCTCCAAAGGTTCTCTGGGTTTGCCTCCCTATCAGCTTCTCTCACGGCTGCTATGAAGAGGACGGGAGGCGGGACAGAGCGGCGCAGTCTCCCCGACTTTTAACAAAAGCACAACCTTAAACTTCCTCTAAAAGTCCAGTCTGCTCTGTCCCTTCTTGTAGACGCTTCACTGTTAATTCTCCACCCAGTCTGTTGTCCAGGTGAACTCTGAGGTTTCTGTACTCCTCAACCACCTCCACTTCTTCTCCCTTCATAGAGACAGTTTTTGACTTCTCCCCGTTTCTTCTGAAATCCACAACCATCTCCTTTGTTTTGTTCACATTCAGGGTAAGATGATTGTTTCCACACCATGCCACAAAGCGCTCCAACAGCTCTATATATTCAGCTTCTTCTCCATCTCTGATACACCCGACAATTGCAGAGTCGTCTGAGTATTTCTGCAGATGACAGGTCTCTGTCTTATACTGGAAGTCTGAGGTGTACAGAGTGAAAAGGAATGGTGAGAGTACAGTACCCTGTGGTGCTCCTGTGCTGCTGACCAGCTGGTTTGACCCACAATCCTTCAGTCTCACAAACTGTGGTCTGTTTGTCAGGTAGTCATTGATCCAGCTGATTGTTGAGGCCTCCACCTGTGTCTGCAGGAGTTTCTGACGAAGCAAATCAGGCTGAATTGTGTTAGATGGAGAAATCAAAGAAAATTATTCTCACAGTGCCATAGAAAGTCCCAAATCATCACTGCTGTAGAGGAGATCTGCATGGAGGAATGGGCCAAAATACCAGCAACAGTGGGAGGAACTTTTGAATTCAGACCATTGGATTTTTCTGGATTGTTTTCTCTTATTTTGTCTCTCATAGTTGAAGTATACCTATGATAAATATTCCAGGCCTCTCTCATCTTATTAAGTGGTAGAACCGGCACAATTGGTGTCTGACTACGTACTTTTTTGCCCCACTGTGTCCATCCCTTCTGGCCTGGGAAGACCTCTAGGAGCTGGAGAGGGATGTGGACGAATTACGTAATGAACCTGAAAGAGAAAGCAGAGCAGAACCCAAACAAAAACCTTCAGGAAGACCTTTCAGAACTTCTGGAGGAACCGCTGATGAAGAGAACCATGGATGAAAACCAGAAGCTTTCTCTCCAGTTTGAGGGGGAAACGTGACGATGTGTCAGCGGGAAGGTCGGCTGCAGGAGTCACCGCTAGCAACGATCCAAACAGAAGCTTCATCTGAAGTCACACGCAAACAACAAACAGACACTCCTTCTGAGCTTCATGCAAATCCTGCAGAGTCAAATCAGGACTTCATGCAAAACACACACACACACACACACACACACACACTCTCTCTCTCTCTCTGACACACACCGTGTCAGTTGGATCAGAGAGCAGCAGGTTTCCGTTTGATCACCCGAAGATTCAGCTTTAGCTCCAGGTTCTGGCTCCTGATCTGAAGGTAGGTCGACCGTTTCTACTTCCTCTGGTTGTTTCTGAGCTTCACCTTCATCTTTATCTTCTTCTTCACCCAGAAAAACTTTTGCGAATCATAATTTCCTGCTGAGAACTTCCACCCGTCAGCTTTCGGTCCTCATCGTGTGTTGTCCTCTTGCACCCACTCGTGTCGGTGAAACGACCCCCGAACTTGCAGAAAACGTCAGATTCTGAGCAATACTCCAGAGTGGTTGTCATGGCGACACGTCGGCGGTCTCATCCTCAGGTTCTGCAGCTCCGACGGAAAAAGCGCCGTATTACTGGCCTTAAATAATCCAGCAGTTTTCCCAGAAGGTTTACCTTACCTGCTGAATCTTGTCTCACCTGTCTGATATGCCTCTCCATCTAGAGGTGTAACAGCGCCCCCTGCTGGGCTGGAACAAAAACCCACACAGATCTTCCCACCGCCTATTTGCTACGGAAGACCGTTTCCATCTATTGCAATTAAATGAATACATGGCATGTCCTACTGAAATAGAAAGTCACAATTTTGAGGTTCAAAGTTAAAATTATGAGATACAAAGAATTTACTAAATTATGACTTTGTTTCTCATGATTATGACTGTATCTCATAATGAGTTTGAAAGTCAAAAAGGGCTTATTATCTCATAATATTTACTTTTTATTCCAGAATAATGGCTTTGAAAGTCAAAATTATGACTTTCTATCTCATAATAATGATATTTTATCTCAAAATAATGACTTTGAAAGTCTAAGTTATGGGTTTGTATGTCGTAAAAATAACTTTTTCCCCCATAATTATGACCTTGAAAGTAGAAAGTATGACTTTTTATCTCATAATTATGACTCTAAAAGGCAAAATTATGACTTTCTATCTCATAATTTTTCCCCCCATTTTCCCAATTCCCCCCCCCCCATAATTATGACCTTGAAAGTAGGAGGTATGACTTTTTATCTCATAATTATGACTTCGAAAGTCGCAATTATGAATTTGCATCTTATTATGACTATGAAAGTCAAAATTTGTGACTTTTTAGCTCATAAAAATGACCTTTTTCCCCATTATTGTGACTTTGAAAGGCAAAATTATGACTTTCTATCTCATAATAATGATATTTTATCTCAAAATAATGACTTTGAAAGTCTAAGTTATGGGTTTTTATGTCATAAAAATGACTTTTTAATCTCATAATTATGACTTCGAAAGTCACAATTATGACTGTATCTCATAATTATGACTTTGAAAGGCAAAATTATGACTTTCTATCTCATAATTATGACATACTATATGTAATTTTTTCACTTTCAAGTGGCAGAAATGGAAAATATTCACATCTCTAGCTTTGAAAGCGTTCTGTGCACATTCCCAAGAATTAAATGTTTTTTTTCCCATAACCTGGTTAGGCAGGGAAACCCTGTGGGGGTCCAACAGAACCTCTAACAGAACCCCAAGTCAGGCTGTGTTTCAGGAGGCGTCGACATCAAACACGGACGTAAGCGCAGGTTAACGTTTCCAGGCTCGTTCTGCGGAGCGGAGTCGCTCAGGAATAGTGAGAACTTCAGTGAAACGTGGAGCTGTAGGGAAACAGGAGGTGTTTGCATGTGTTTGTGTTGCCATGCAGCAGTTTACACACACACACACACACTGGCCTGTCCTGAGTCAGTGTTCCCTCTACACACTGTTGGTTTGTCCTCTTCTCCATCAGACGTCTGCAGGCTGGATTTGGACGGTTGGCCCTGCAGAAATATTCACAAACTGTTTAAACTTCTGTTCAGCTTCTCTTCGCTCTGAGACCTCTGAATAAAACGATAACCTGTGGAACATCCAGCATAATGGAGACCAAGGGACCCAGCAGGAAGTCAGGACTGGTTCTGGTCCAGTTTAAATCAGGGTTAAGTTCTGATCGGTGCATAATCTGGACATGGAGAGAGAGCATGGACCACCTGTTGACAAGAGAGCTTTGAGATCCACAGCTCAGTTGTAGTCATACCTTCCACAAATCTGGGGTCTCATTTATAAAAGAATCCTTAGAAAAAAACGTACTTAAACTCAGCTGGTTTGTTTGTTCGTTTTTTTATTAGTCCTAATACGTTTTTTTTCTCCTGATCTATCAAACTTGGAGCAGTACACAGTTTATTTCTATGTAGAAATGAGCTCAGGTGTTTTTGGATCATATCCACCTTCTACAGATCTTCTGCCATAAACGGTCAATACAAACTGCCTAGTAAGTATTCTGCATCGACTTAAAGGGAAAGAGATTGTTTTTCAACCTGGACCTTATTTTCAGCAAATATTACGATCATTTACTCACCCACACCAGTTTGGAGCCACTTGGAGTCCTTCAGGAGAAGTTTATATCCAGTCTGATCAGCGTATATTGATATAATGGGAGTCAATCAGGGCAGGAGATTTGCTGCCTGTAATAAGGAATTATCTGCCCCAAAACTCCTTCGTTTAACCAGGTTTTGTCATAAATAGTTAGCACTACTCCCCTCGGAGTTCACAGCGTCTCTGAAGTGTTTATTATTTTGGCCCCAGGGTGATTCAGAAGCAAAAATACAACTACACTACGGCTTATATGAGGCGGGCGGTTCATGGGTAACTATTGCAACCGAGAGGCGCAGAAAGCTCAATTGAAACAGACACGTTGAGGCACAGAGGAATTGTTTTATTTCAACCAATCAGTGTTTATCTATATAGAACTTTATTCGGCCAAATGTGTTTCACATCAGAAGACAAACATATCATCAGCAACAGGAGTTGAATATTTTTTTTATAAAGCAGCAGGTCCAGCAGTAAAACGAATAAAAACAATAAATACAAAGTTATTTGGTTATATATATTAGCATGTGTTTTATGTCTAATTTTAAAAAGTATAATCTGTTCACAATACCGTTCAGCGCATGGATCTAATAAGAGCGTTTTAGGAAATATAAATCTGCTGATCAGCCCGTCATCATCATGGATCAGGAAATCTGATGAAAAGTGGAAAGTTTAAGTAGCTTAAATACTTTTACAAGTCGCTGTAACATTAAAGCAACGCTCTGCTGTCTCCCAACAGCCTCTCCTCTCCTTGCTGACCCTAAACTCTGATTGGCTGGGATGACCAACAAGGTGATCAACAGCTGTGACACCGCAGTGGGCGGAGCTCCATCAGAGGAAGCAGCATCTTTACAGGTGAGACCTGAGTGACGGTCGATGGTGGCTGCAGCTTTGAACTTTGATCCATCTGAACTCACCTGCATCCCGCCGCCCAGGTGATGGGTCCACTACCACGAAGCGTAGCTGCAATGTCCCAGGTGAAAAATAATGTTGGCGCCCCCTACCAGCGGGAACAGAAACAGCATAACTAAATTGCGTTGCAATAAGTGTTTATTTATACTAAAATGAATAGTACAGACTATAAATACTAATGGGAGCACATAAATCAGTGAACTGTAACATTGAGTCCGCTGGTACTTGGTAATTTGTTCTGTAAGAGAATAAAAAGCACAAAGAATTATTATTAAAACACCTTGATGCATAATGTTACTTGTTACTGCTGCTAATGAATGAACAGGGTAAACAGGTATGTATGGAGAGAAAATAGTATCATATCTTTTGTTCGTGCGTAATACTTGAGTTGTAACTTGTGTCTTTCTCTTTGTGTGACACTTTGGATTTGTGTGTGCGTAATACTTGATTTGTAACCCATAAAAACATTTTGTGGGTAAAGTTGTGTACTTACAGTTGTGTAATCATATATACAAAGAAATATCAAAAACGTACAGGTACGAAATACAATTTACGCACGCACAACTTGAAATTACACCAGCTTAAAACTCACTATGAATTCAAAATGATTCCTACACATACTATCCTCAAATATGTATGCACCAATCGCCTGATACACACAGACAAGACCACAGATCAGAGTTACAACTGCAAGAGGGGGTTTGAGACTCTTTTCCCGTCAGGAGATTTGTGCGTAGATGATGCGTTTGAATGCTGATCGAATGCTGGGTAATATGAGTTTTCTCTCCACCATTTGCCACCAAACGTTTTTTATTCTATAGCTGTTACTGAAGTGACAAATACTTGTAAAAGAAAGAAAAAAATAAATGTGGCAGCACTCGAAATTTACTGTTTTAAACCTGAAAAAAAAGTAAAATATTCTTTTCTGAGACATAGAAATGAAGGGGTAAAAAAAAAAAAAAAGTCAGAATTCTGACTTTTCTCTCCGAATTCTATTTTTTTTTCTTCAGTGGCCCTAATCCTCTTCCATACTTCAGTAACAGCTATGGAAGAAAAACCATTTGGAGGGAAATGGAGAGAAAACTCTTATTACCCAGCATTCGATCAGCATTAAAATGCGTCATCTATGCATCTATACAAATCTCCTGACGTGAAAAACCCCCTCTTGCAGTTGTAACTCTGATCTGTGGTCTTGTCTGTGTGTATCAGGCGATTGGTGCATACATATTTGAGGATTGTGTGCGTAGGAGCCATTTTGAATTAATAGTTAGTTTTAAACTGGTGCGTGCGTGCGTAAATTGTATTTCGTACATGTACGTTTTTGATATTTGTGTGTGTATATATGATTACACAACTGTAAGTACACAAAGTTATCCACTAAATGTTTTTATGGGTTACAAATCAAGAATTACGCACACACAAATCCAAAGTTACACACAAAGAGGCAGACACAAGTTACACCTCAAGTATTACACACACACAAAAGATATGATACCATTTTCTCTCCATAGTTTGGCTTTATTTTAACGTATAATGTCGTATTGCATTATTGCGTTACTACTGTACTCATCTGGATCTACATTTTGAATCTGTTTCACTTGCTGAACGACTGGCTGCTGCTGTTAAAAAACTTGCACACAATTTAATGTAAATCAGACAGACACGCTCTGTCACACTGAGCCCATTTTTCCTTCTCTTCCTTCCTTCGTTCTCTAAAAGCTGCCACTAAAGTCTTATTTTGTTGCCTTTTTATTCTTAAAGTGAGTTTTAATAACAGCTACTGGATGGATGTGAGCCCCTCCACCACCGAGTTTACCTGTAGCCATATAGTCTCTGGCTTGCACATATAACAAATATTTCCGCCCCAAAAAACTCAGAGAAATTCTGAGATTACAGTCACATATTTCCCCCCCCCCAAAAAACGGAAATTCTCTGATGTTAAAAAGTAGTATAACTACGAGTAAAAGTTCTGAATTTCTGAGATTAATTGCTCGTATTTTCTTGGGGAAAAAACTCGGAAATTCTCCATCACAAAAGTCATAAAATTACGAGTTAAAAGACAGAAATTTAAAAATTAATCTAAGTAATTTTCTAGGAAAAAAAGCACAATTCTCTGATGTGGAAAAAACTAGAACATTTGTCAGAAAAAAACTAAGAAATTTCTATGATTAAAGGAATATATTTTTGATATCTAAACAAATATATCTCTGACATTGTAAAGTCAGAAAATTGTAAGAAAAAATGTATGCCGTCAGCCATAGAAATGTCTTATTTTTGCTCAAATTTTCTACTTTTCTACATCATAAAATGATGCCTTTTTTTACTAGAAAACAAAATTTCTGTCTTTTATCCCATAATTTTATGACTTTTGTGACAGAGAATTTCTGAATTATTTTCTGGAAGAAATGTGCAATTAATCTCAGAAATTCAGATTTTTTTATTGTAATTTTAATACTTTTTTGCCAAGGTTTTACTGGAAAATATGTGACTTTAATCTCAGAATTTCTAAATTCAGAAATTTACTCGAAAATATTTTTCTTTTGTTAACAATGGCTTTAATACTCTGTCATATAATACATACATGCATTTAATTAAAAGAAAAAAAGAATTCTGCAATTTTGCATCCTGTCCAGCAGATGAAGCCCCAGGCGGTTGCCTGAATGTCCTGGAAGCAAATACTCAACAATAAGGTTCTCATTGGGTCCATGATGGTATTTTAGTTTCATGAGGATCCAGGAAAGAGACTGGGGGTTCAAACTGGTCCATGATGAACTGGCAGGAGTTGTATGATGGTTTTTCACAAGATTCTCCCAATGAAACAAGACCTCCACCTGCTGGACGCAGAACCCAGAAACCTGGAATTAACGACAAGAGGATTAACAACAGTTTACACAATTTAATTTGAATAAAAACAGAATCTCCAATTGTCTCCAGAAAGGGTGAGGTCTAATCTAGCACACCTTTTCTCATATCTACCTGATGAGTGGAGAAGGAGGTGTCGTGGAAGCAGAGCAGGAGCAAAAAGGAGAGAGAGAAGGAGGACAATCAAACCATCTCTCCCATCGATCACAATGGACCATGTGAGATCGCTGCCTAACAAGATGGACGAACTCCAAGCCCTTCCAAGGACTCAACCGGTGTATAGGGAATGCTTTGTTAAGTGTTTCACTGAGACGTGGCTGCAGGATCAAATCCCCGACTCCAACGTCTCTGTGCCGGGATCCCTGACTAAACGAGCAGAGAGAGATGCTCATGTGTCGACAGATGTCGACAATGCGTGTGATACTGCCAGTTCTGGAGTCGCTAAGCTACAGACCAAAAAAAACCCAAAGCATTGTCACTTTATCAACCTGCACTAGACTGAAACTTCACTGCTAATACCACACTATAGTATGTCATTTAACGACCCTCCACTGTGTACATTTCTGCCCCTTCAGTTCATATTTCGTCAGTTTTTCCTTCAATTTTTTATTATTATTTTTATTTTTTTATATTTCCTTTTTGTGCAGTATTGCATATAAGATCCCCTATTGCTGGTCGATGTATATAAGATACCTCCATATAGTTATTGTATTTAAGATTTTTATTTTCAATTCCTGCGTGCTCATTTCCTGCCTATTCTGAGAGCTGATTGTAACTTGTGAATTTCTCCATTGTGAGATTAATAAAGACTTATCTTATCATTTCTGGCATTATCTGGTGATTTTCAGTATGCCTCACTCTCGTCTACACTTTCAACATTTCAACAGTCTGTCAGCTGCTCCACAAGAGATTACAAAACATTGCATTTGTTGCATGCAAAATGTAAAAGATGCATATGTGTCCAAAGTCCTCCTCTGGGACAATCAGATCTTGTTCAGAATGTCAACCCCTTGTTCAGAGGCAGCCTGTGACAAAGAAAACTGTTAGAGAAATTGATAACAGGAAGGTGAAGAAACCCTACAGGGATGTTTTGAGGCTACAAACTGGAATGTTCTTTGCTTATTGACTATATAAACTTCTGGGTGGACATTATCCCCTCCAGAACAGAGAGATGCTTCCCTAATAAACCCTGGATCAGCAGTGACCTGAAGGAACTGCCGTTACATCAGGGTTTAAAGTCTAATTTACGAAGCTAAAAGCAACAAAATCAAAGCTGTAATCACTTTTATTTTACAGATTTTGGTCTTTTTTGATCTTCCGAGGTATTTTGCTTTTGTGGATCAACATGTTTTAATGACAGGAGACATGTTTTTCGAACTACCCAAAGACTCCATCACAGGTGGGACTATCAGGAGTCAGGAAGCAGCATTCTGATTGGCCCACTCCTGCCTCTCCTCTCCAGGTGTTCCAGGACTCTAAGGAACGTGCTCCTAAGCTCTCCAAGCGCCTCCCTTCCATCGTGGTGGAGCCCACAGACGGAGACGAGGTGGAGAGCGGAGAGCTCCGCTGGCCTCCGGATGATGTCGGCGGTGATGTCACACAGCAGGTGACAGGTGAGCTCATCCCGCTCTGGTGTTGGGTAAACCCATTGCTCTGTTCTGCATGCTGGACCTCCCTGACTTCAGCAGGTGTTTTCTGTCCAGGCCGACCCATAGAGGGGGCGAAGCCTCAGGAGCTGGTGATAGGCGGAGTCTAACATCTCCAGTTTTGCCCAGGTGAAGAGGCGGAGCCAGAAGACCTAAATCCAGCTGACTCATGGTCGTCTGCTGACAGCAACCAGGGGACTCTTGATAACAAAAAACCTTTAAATGTATTCATTCTTTTTACTGGTATTTTTTAAAAACATTACCTGTTTTGCTCTAAATTGTATTTTTTATCAAATCATTAAATAGTTTGCTGAGCTCTGGGCTTTTATTTTGAAATACAAAGGCTAAAGCAAAATGTTGGAACAGTACTTAAAAAAAAAATAAAATCAGGTGATGACCCTTTCTAGGTTCTTCTTCAAGACCATCTTATTTAATTGGTTTTCATTTTCTTTGCTCCTTTTTCCTGTTAAATTCAACAGATTTTGAGAGTACGATGGTTTTCCTCAGGTCTATGGAGGACCGTCCCGGAATACAACGGAAAACAAATAAATAAACCAATACATTTTGAAATAAAATGCAATTGATACATGTAAAAATACATAATTTAATAAATGTGGAAATGAACAGACAAATGGGAAAATATAGCAATAAATAAATGTGTTAATAAACAGATAAATATCAAATGTTTAAATACATTACCAAATCTTTTATGTATTCCCATAAATTTATATATATATATATATATATATATATATATTTATTTGTCATAAAATATGATCTATTATTAAATATTTATTTATATATGTATTTAGTTTCACATTTATTTATTGCTATAATTATTTATTTAGAAATACATTTTCAATTTTATAATCCTCGTCGTCTCTCTTTTCTTCTTGTTCTTTTTTTTCTTGGGGTTTGATCCTCTGCTTTTTTTTTTTTTTCGTTTGTAAATACTTGCCTTTCTTCATGCCCAGCCGTTTTCCAGAATCCCCTAAAAAAAAAACACGACGTTGGCGAAACATCGGCTCCCAGCACCAACAAAGTGCATGTAGTCAGTTTATTACAAATGACAGAATGGTACAAATAAATGATGGTGATGATGAACAAATGAGAGTTCAGACATGTAAAAATCCTTTAAAAAATCAGAAACAGTTTGTTGGAAACGCATGTCCGTGTGCAGCACCATAATCTGATAATATTCATAAAACAAAACTAGACCAACAGAGCAGATGTTTGCTTATTCGGCTGCATGCAATGCAACGAAACCCAGAGCGCAAATGACCAATCAGCTGTGGCCGCAGCCGTTTACATCATCACAGCAACGGCCAGCCTGGGCGAGAAAATAATACATTCTGAACTGTTGCAGAGAACAAAACAATCAGCATAACGAATAAATAAAAGCGCCACCCATATTCTTCAGGAGTTTGTTCATCCAGTGGAAAAAGTGCACATTTGGTGATTTAGCATCGAAAACTCACCTGCCTTAAGCAACAGGAAACATGCATGTTATATTAAAGGTACGCCATCTCTGGTTTCTCCAACTTAACACTTCAAGTTAACAGATCAGTGAAACTAAGGAAGCCCGCTTGTGCCACTTGAGAGGAGCAAATAACCACAGGTTGAGTTTTAAACATAAATATGGCTTTAAAAGTCGAAACTATGAGAATAAAGGCCGGAATTTGGATTACTTTAAAAGCTGTAACTGTGAGATTCAGAGTAAATAAAACATTTAAAATTATACTTATTAGATTCAAACCAAGAAATTTGAGATAAAAAGTTTTAAATATGACTACCAGTGGTATAATTTAGACTTTAAAAGTCAGTAGTAAGACACAAAATCAAGATTATAATTTTTGAAGTTGTCATAATTAGATTAAATGTGATCATTCAGAAACTTCTGTTTAAACAGTACATTTATTTTATAGGTCAAAATCAATACTTTTAAAGTCATAACTATGGCAAACCATGTAGAATTTTATTTCTCTGAAGGGATTAATATTGGTTTCCAAAGTGAATCATTTTTGTTGAGATTGCATCCTGCGTTTGTACAGTACAATCTTCAGAGTGGAGTTAGCCTAGCTTGGCAGTAGCACTGGAATCTGGGGATGAATAAACAAAAATATCACATTTCAACAGCCTCATATCTGTCCTGCTGCCGAAGCTGTAGCAGTAGAAATGACACGATTAATCATAAATTCACTTCCGGGGTTCCCCAGAGCTCAGTCATCGAGTCTGTGTTGTTCGTCTCAATGTTTGGAGATAAAAACATAAATAAATATCAAATATTTTTGGTGTAGATTAAATTTCATTCTTCAACTGAATAAATGTTTGAAATTATTTGGTTACACAACCAAAAAGTCGGTTAGGAGATTAGCAACAAGATGGCGACAGATTAGCATTCTCACCATGTTTTCAGTAATAATGCTAAGCTAGGCTAATGAAGCCAACAGATTGGTTAAGCTAGCTGTAGATGAGTATCCTTCTACACGCTTGTTTTAACGGAAAAGACGGTGGAAAAACGGAAACGTCGGCCCAACACACAGAGACTACAGCACAATCAGCAGCTAACACACACACACACACACAGAGACTCACACCTTCTACTTCACCTTCCATTGATCCGGCGAGTGGACTTCCTACCTTGTAAAGCTCTACATACTCTGTCATATAGCATTTTCTCTACAGGTTTCTACACAGATCTGGGAGTTGGAATCAAACTGACAAACCTCATGGGGGGTCGCTATTAAGGTTGCGACGAAAATGGAGCGATTACAGCGATTTGTTTTCATTACGGGGGTGCCTTAAGGTGGGACAACTAACAGGAGAAGGAAAGTCCAGGGGGAACAAAGCTCTAATTATCTCAATTGATTGTTAACAACAGAGTTTAAAATGGTCTGAACCTTTCCAGACCAACCGTGTTTCCACCTGATTTCAAGACCATCAGAAGAATCAGTCCTGCAAGAGGTCAAACTATCAGTTTCTGGTGAAAGCTCGAAGGTTTGGACCAATCAGCGGAAACTCCAGGCATAGTCGCGTCTGAAAAATGAAAGGAAGGTCTCATCAACGCTCTGTTCAGCTTGAACCACTGATGGGATGGATCCATCATTTCATGCTGTTACCATCAAGTTACGGCCCGATAATCTGAAGGTTCTTTTAGCCGGCAGAAGTCGCACCTGGTGCGGTTTTCTGCTGCTGTAGCTCAGCCGCTGCAACGTTCAGATTCACATTCTACTGGTTCTGAAAGCCCAGTTTGAGTGCAGAAACTTTCCATCCGAGTTTTTTTTATCTTGTATTGAGACCTATATACTAAGCAGGAGTAGAATGTGTTAGATTAATAATCTTATTTAGAGGATAATATGTCTTATTTTGAGAATTCTTACTTTTTATCTTACTACATTGGGAGATTATTTCACTTAATTTAAGAAGTTTTAGATTAGAATCTAGTGTTTTAAGGGTTACGGTAGTCTAAAGCTTCTTAAATTAAGTTAAACTAACAAAAAAGTTCAATTAAGACATTTTTACTTGGTAAGAATAATCTAACACCTTCCACTCTTGCTTAGTATATAGGTCTAAAAACAAAATCAAAAATAGTTTTTAGCTGGAAGCATGATAGTTGGACTTGGTTAGATAGACAGTTTTTGCCGTGAGTTCTTCCTGGCTAACTGTGACGGAGTGTCATGGCTTTTTATGGATAAAGGAAAAAACAATTGGGGGTAATGTCTGCCAGCAAACTCAGAAATGTTCATATTAGTTTAACGTATTTTCAAGAAAAAAAACGTTGAAATTCTCTGGTTTTGAAAAGAGGTTAATCTGCTGGAGAAAACACAGAAATTTGAGCATGTTGTAAAAGTAACACTAATTATTAAGTTTGGTGGGAGCAGTTTTTGCTTTAAAGTTTAACTTCTCCAAACAAACTCAATAATGATTACATCCCTGCTGTAATTTGCACTAATTAACCAATTAAAATTTCTGCTGCTGTTATTTGCACATCAGTTTTTTTTTAAAGTTTATATTCTGACAACTTTTGAAAATATATATTTATTATTTAAATGTACAACTACCCATGCACATTCTGTAAATATTTCTAAATATTTTCACTTCTTTAAATATTTTTTTAAGTATCTGGCTCTGTTGAACGTTCTAATCTGTGTATGACACTTTATTTTTATTTTTAATAACCTCACTGTACTCTAGTTTTTGTAACTCTGTCTGTATTGTAAGTATTTTCCTTTACTTCCTTTTTTGTTACTTTCCACTTCTGAGATGTAATTTTTAAAAGATAAAGCATTATTCTCTTCTATTCTATTCTATTCTATTCTATAGGATTGACATTTTCTGGTGGAAATAACTGGTTTAAAATCTCAGCAAACTTCAGAGTACTTTTGATAAATGTAAGAATTTTTTCTTGTAATTTCTGACTTTATGACATCAGAAAATATCAGAAATGTGTGTTTTTAATAGTGGTAATCTCTAAGTTTTATTTTGCTTTTTTTGTGTGCAAAGTTTTTGACAGAGAATTTCAGATTTTTTTTCTGGAAAATATCAGGAAATGTATCTGAAAATTCTTGTGGCAAAAAATGTAATCAAAACTGTTTTTTTTCTTTTGCCAACAATGAGCCCAATACTCCATCGTAGGAATAGGATTTGTCCTTAGCATCAAATTTATCTCCAGCTACAAGATTTCCGACTTAGATTTAAGACAATTGTTTGTTTTTTATTTAGGCGACATTCTCAGCTCTTTTTGTACGTTTTCTAATGATGTGTTTCATTTTTCGTGCCTACAACCATCAGACTTAGGGCTGTATAGAATTAAACTTTTTTTTAAATATATTTTGAATCGATTCTAATAAAATTTCTAAGAATCGAATTGATTCACAAATTCAAAAATTGGTTAAATCTGTTTTTACAGGTAAAATAGGAATTAAAATTCAGATTGCCGTTTTAAGGCTTACTTCTAAAAGCGTCAATACAGTTTTTTCCTGGTAAATTTTACTCACCCAGTGTTAAGTCATTGAATTACAGGCATATAATTAAGATAACAGTTTTTTAATAGCACTGACCCTTATCTACATCGAATCGGATCAGACTGAATCGAATCGGATTGTGATAAACAACTGACTCTTGAGAGTTGGAATCAAATCAATTCTTAAAGTCTGAATCAATACCTAGTCCTAGTCAGACTGATTCATTCCTTGAGTTTAGAGGGGCGATGCATTCAAGGACCAGCCGGAAGTCGAGCGTAAAGCTTTCCCTCTTGCAGACCTCCCCCAACATTCAGCGACGTCAAAACTGAAGCAGCACAATCACAGCGAGATGGAAACGGCCGAGAGGCTTGGTATCGTCTGTCAGGCAACAGAACGGGAAAAACATTCAGCAGAATCACGGCTTGTCGAGCGGATCCGGTTCATGAAGCGCGGAAGCAGCGTGGGACCCCCTCTGATACGCAGAAAGCTAAGAGTTCGGCCTTGGAAATATACACAACGCTGTACGGATGTTTTTTAACCTCTGTTCGAATGCAACACAACGGATCATCAAAGCACAAAGTTAATAATACATGTCTGTACAGTACTGTCCGTTAACACCGTGGCTTGAGCAGCTCCTTCTTTTTGTAGCTAAGTTTGGGTTGAGCTTGTGCGACGTGAAAGCAGCTCTACGGAGGAACACGGCGGCCGATCACGATCTTCGGGTTCTGGTGAAATCACAGGGCACAGATGAGAGGGTTTGCTTTGGACCGGTTCCGTGCATCCACACCGCCACGGCCGGCCCGGGATTCCTGTTCAAACGGACCCGAGCCGAGCGGGGATGCACGACGTCTGTCCTGATGTGATACGGCTGCCCACTCAGGGCGTGTACTGGGACCCATCGGACCCACGAGGCGCTCGCTTGGTGCTTTCGTTGGCGTTGGAGGTCCGCTGTTTGGAAGCGGGCTTCTTCTCCTTTGTCGTTTGGCGAGTTTGAGTCAGAGACGACGTCCCGATGGCGGCCGGCTGAAGAGTCCCGCCGGGCTCCACGATGGTGTTTATGACTACAGCAAGAGAGAAAACACAACCTGTAGCAGTCTGTAGCATTCCATCAGCTGAGGAAAGACATTAGAAAGCAACGTGTGGAGATAATCTGAGAAATGACTCAGGATCTTCACCTCGAGTTCAAAGGTTAAAGTTTAAGACGGGATAGTTAGAAAAACACAGAACATGTTTGGATCAGAACATGTTTGGTTCATTTCTTCATTCCTCCAAAAATGTCCGAAGGAGTTCCTCAGGGCTGCATGTTAGGACTCCTGCTCTTCAGTCTTTCTAGAAATAATTTTTGCGGCAATTTTACAAACAAATTATAATGCTATGCATATGACACAATAATCTACACATCTACATCTACAGTTTGTGTTGAACAAAAAAAAACAAAGTTGTGATTTTCTGAAATAGCAAAAAGTTCTCTAAACTGTTTAAGAAACTGTAAAATCTATTTATATCAATCAAGATATCTTTTTTTTTTCAACCTGGACCTTATTTTTTAGAAAATATTACGTTAATTTACTCACCCAGACAAGTTTGGAGCCACTTGGAGTCCAGAAGAAGTTTATATCCAGTCACGATTAGCGCATATCCATATAATGGGAGTAAATCAGGGCAGGAGATTCACTGATAATAAGGAATTATCTGCCCCATAACTCCTTCATTTAACCAATGTTTTGTTATAAATAATTAGCGATTATCCCCTGTGAGTGTAGAACGTCTCGGGATGCTAAGCTATTAGCTTCTGGGTGTTTTACAGGTTTTTAATGCAGTTGATTCCAGTTTACACCAACCTGGGATTTCAATGATGTTGCAGCCGTCCTCCATTACAGCTGAAGTCTGTGTACGTTGTAGAAAGGGAGCCTGTAGAGGCTGAACTTAGTCTAATTAATCATTCGGTTAGTTTAATCGCTAACTATTCATTACAAAACATGGTTAAATGAAGGAGTTTTGGGGCAGATAATTCCTTATTACAGGCGGCAAATCTTCTACCCTGATTGACTCCCATTATATGGATATACGCTGATCAGACTGGATGCAAACTTCTCCTGAAGGACTCCACACTTGTCTGGGTTAGTAAAGCCTGCCACATACGAGAGCAATCTGCTGAGCTAACAGTCGTTCGAGGCAGTTCGGTCAGCAGACAGCTCGCTGTTTGTGCTTAGTTTTTGGTGAGTTTTCTGGTATGATATTTTTCTCCTTAACTGCGTTGTAGAACATAGAAATAACATCACTAATTACCTTTACAGTGTTGTAACTGAGTTGCTAACTCAATAACTTTATGGAAAAAAATTAATTTGTAACTATAACTAATTATTTTTTTTGATTTAAGATGTCCAACACAGTTTATACTTTTGGCCGGTGGGAGCATTTCCGTTCGTTGATTCGTTCGATATTGAATAGAAGGGGGCCCAGGATGGAGCCCTGGGGGACCCCACATGTGATTTCCGATTGTTCCTATGAGAAATTGGCTGTTGACACAAATTAGTTGTTGTTCTATCAGGTAAGACTCCATTATGTTTGCAGATTTTCCCATAGGAAACCATGAGCTCCTCTACATACCCAGTATTCTAGAGTCAAATTTGAGGCAGTCTGTGCAAAAACCAAAGCTGAAAGACCGTCCCAAATACCTTCCAGCTGCCGTTGAACTCTTCTCAGCTCCTTTAGGATGGAGGTAATTTCCTGTAAGGAGTGAGAATATTTAGACGAAGCATTAGCCGTAGTCTGAATGTCGACTCAAAAAGCAGGATGAAAGGTTACCTTGTTGGAGGTTTTTAGGATGGGGACTTCGTTTTCAGAGCTGATCTTTGCCTCGATCTCCTCCCAGACGTCTGCTTTGTTCTGGAACAAAACCCTGAAACCAAAGAGGATAAAGTCAGTTCAACCACAGCGGATTCTGCGACGACTCCAACGCGCATCGCCAGCCGGACGCCAGCTCCTCACTTCATCTTCTCCGCCAGCTGCTCGGTGTTCTCCCGGATGGCCTGCGACAGCTGAGAAACCGGGTTCAGCATCAGGTTGTCCAGAATCACCTGAAACACACACACACAGGGAGGGAGGACGGAGATGAGCGCAGGGCCTCCTCATCGTCAGCAACGATTTCCCAGCGAGCCCCCAAAAAACCGACTGCAGCAGACGGAGGAGTCGTGGCTGAGTTCACACTGCAGGTCAGATTCCCTGTAGCGCCACCATCAGGACAGAGATTACGCTCTCAGATTTAGTGGTTCTGATGCTGATGGAGCCGAATAACGATGCAGATGTGGTTCGTTTTAAGAGCCGGGTGCTAAAGAGCGAGTGAAGGATGAGCCGTTTTGGTGCAGTGAACAGAGGTAAACAGAGTAAAACCAAGAAACAAACACGTCCTGCACTGAAATGTACAAATGGAGACCAGAGAGATGTGGTGACAAAACTACTTGGATTAGCTAAACACCATTTATAAACTTCTGATTTTTCAAATTTGTATTTAATCAGACAGACGTGTGGAGTTTCCTTGTGTGGCATCATTTAAAACAGATCATGTAGGACTATGGGGAGCATCCAGAAGTCTGGTTCAGGTGCTGCTGCAGCTGATGGAGCGAATCCTGGACCAATATGTGCTGAAAGGAAACTCAGACAGGAAGGAGCCGCACGACGTACGAAGTCGAGGACAGACGTCTTCGTTTTTGGAGACGTCTCGCCTGTGGTCTGATGGAAGGAGAACTGAAGAGGTTGGACCACAAGACAAACGATACATTTAAAGGGAACTATGATAAAAAATAAATAATGTAATAATATAATATAATAAAAATAAATACAAATCCCCCCTTCTGTGAAGCATCAGGCTGGATGTTTTATTTTGGACACAAACGTGTTTTTAGAGAGAAGCTTAAAGAAAACAGAGTCCTGATCTTAGTCCATTAGTGGGCGGAGCTTAAAGACAGGAACTTGTGGTGGCAGAAAAACTGTCCATCCATCCATCCAACCATCCATCCATCCATCCATCCATCCATCCAACCATCCATCCATCCATCCATCCAACCATCCATCCATCTTTTATCCATCCATCTTTATCCATCCATCTTTTATCCATCCATCCATCCATCCATCTATCCATCCATCTTTTATCCATCCATCTTTATCCATCCATCTTTTATCCATCCATCCATCTTTATCCATCCGTCCATCCATCCATCCATCCATCAGTCCATCCATCCAACCATCCATCCATCTTTTATCCATCCATCCATCCGTCCATCCAACCATCTTTTATCCATCCATCCATCCATCATCCATCTTTATCCATCCATCCATCCATCCATCCGTCCATCCATCCATCCATCCATCCATCTTTAATCCATCCATCCAACCATCCATCCATCTTTTATCCATCCATCCATCCGTCCATCCAACCATCT
The DNA here is from genome assembly GCA_028564705.1 of Apricaphanius iberus. NCBI lineage: Eukaryota > Metazoa > Chordata > Actinopteri > Cyprinodontiformes > Aphaniidae > Apricaphanius > Apricaphanius iberus. The sequence goes on from JAPXFQ010001642.1 coordinate 631,495, forward strand.
TTTATCCATCCATCCATCCATCATCCATCTTTATCCATCCATCCATCCATCCATCCGTCCATCCATCCATCCATCCATCCATCTTTAATCCATCCATCCATCCATCCATCCATCCATCCATCTTTTATCCATCCATCCATCCATTCATCCAACCATCCATCCATCTTTTATCCATCCATCCAACCATCCATCCATCTTTTATCCATCCATCCAACCATCCATCCATCCATCCATCCATCTTTTATCCATCCATCCAACCATCCATCCATCCATCCATCTTTTATCCATCCGTCCATCCAACCATCCATCCATCTTTTATCCATCCATCCATCCATCCAACCATCGATCCATATTTTATCCATCCATCCATCCATCCATCTTTTATCCATCCATTCATCCAACCATCTATCCATTGTTTATCCATCCATTTTTTATCTATCCAACCATCCATCCATCCAACCATCCATCCATCCATCCATCGATCTTTTATCCATCCATCTTTTATCCATCCATCCAACCATCCATCCAACCATCCATCCATCCATCCATCCATCTTTTATCCAACCATCCATCCATCCATCTTTTTTATCCATTCATCTTTTATTCATCCATCCATCCAACCATCCATCCATCTATCTTTTATCCATCCATCTATGGGTTAATTAAGAAGTGTAAATATGGGTTAGACTCTAATTTTAACATATAAAAGTTCATGAAGCTAATTTAGATGAGGTTGTATAACTTCCTTTTAACCGGCTCACTGATGCTTATAAACTGCTTTTAGGCAGCTAATCGTCATTAAATCTGGATCGCTTTAACAAGAATAAAAAAAGCTGCTTGATCCTCTAAAATTAACCAGGTGGAGAAATATCTGCGCTGATCTCACAGGAGTGAGAACCTCACTGATTCAGTTGGACTAAAATGCTGCAGCCTCCATCTGATTGAACAACGACCAGTAATTGTTACTGGTTTAATAATCAACTGGTTCAGTAAAGTTTCAATTTCATCAACCTAAGCTGGAGATATTAAGAAATGTTTAGAATTTCTACATTTTTTGCAGGTTCCTAAACTAAGGTGTGTATTTGACTGAGCTGCAGTGTGAACGTGGCCTCGGAGGGATTGGACAGTGACCTCTTCGCGGTTCCACGGACGGCGTTGCAAAGAAGTGGGCTCTGGCTCATTCATATTTGCGTCCAGCTCCAAGATGGCCGCAGAACCTGGAGGAACCTTCTGGTAGTTTAAGCTGGCCTCAGGAATACGATGGACCAGCTGGAAAGAGAGTACATCCAAATGATCCAAACGATCTCTGCGCTCATCAATGACCACCGGCAGGAGCGCACCAGCCGGTGATCAACGCATGCACCAAGTCAACATGCAGCTGCAATGGTGGAGGGCGACAGTGAGGTTCAGTTTCTGCTGGGATCCAGCGCCTGATTGGACCGGGGAGTGCAGGGGAAACCCAACCACAGCTTCATGAACCAGTAAAACCAGTTCATTACCAGCAGAGGCTGATGGAAATAAATCAGCAAAACTACAGAGTGGGTGAAAAGTGACTCGGAGCTGCATATGATGTTTCTAAATGGCCTCTATTATGTGAAAGGTTGTGGTTGTTTTTATTTTTGTAACTTTATTTATGACGTGTTATCGGACCTCAGATCTTTGGTTTTATGCTCTTTACCTGGTTAAATAAAGGTTATTATTATTATTATTATTATTATTATTATTATTATTATTATTATTAAGATGAGGAAATCACAAAATAAACTAGGTTCTTACATTTTTCTAATATATTTTTATATAATAAATCTTTAAACAATTCTTAGCATATAAGTCATTGTTATTATAAATAAACAACTAAATTATTGCATCACAAAAACAATAAAAAGATGTAGATAATAATGTCATAATTTAGAGAACAAAATTGAACAGATAAAAAGTTCATCCTAATTTGACTGCATCACTATTTAAAGAAAATAATTTAAAAAATCATATCTATCAATAAATTTGATCATCATTTATTATTTAATTAAATCATATGTCTCAAGGAAATTTCAATCTAACGCAACTGGACTTGGTAATTTGTCTTGGAAGACGTTTCACCTCTTATCCAAGAGGCTTCATCAGTTCATGCTCGCCGCTGTCCAGGCTGGGACTGATCCAACTAACTGGTGTGGAGACTCAGCTATTCAACCTCTTGGAGGGCTTTTACAAGACCGATTATGTCATTGGATCCTTTGTGCTCCACGTCTTAACGACGGTCGTTGGCGTGCCGCCTATTGGTGGAGGTTAGGTTTCGGCTTCATTAGTGCCCTATTGTGTTATAACGACAGTCGTTGGAGTCACAGTTGTTTGCCTTATTAGAGGTTAAATTGTTGAGTCTCCTGGGTAGGGATGAAAGGGCAGCATTGTAAATTGGAGATAGGTGATGTCTCAGGCCTCCTCCTCTGTTTAGCGATGGTTTCTCTACTTTTACATAGATGGCTTCTTTTACTCCTCTTTCAAACCATCTGTCCTCTCTGTCTAATATCTGGACATTGTTGTCCTCAAAGGAGTGAGCTTTCTCCTTGAGATGTAGATTAACAGCAGAGTCCATGCCTGAGGAGTTAGCTCTCCTTTGTTGGGCCATGCGTTTGTACAGTGGTTGTTTGGTTTCACCAATGTAGAGGTCCTTGCATTCTTCATTGCATTGGATTGCATACACCAGGTTGCTTTTGTGTGTGTGTGGTGTTCTGTCCTTGGGATGTACTAGTCTCTGTCTGAGTGTGTTGCTGGGTTTGAAATTAGCTGCAGTTTTCACAAAAGTCCATCTGGAGTAACCACAAGTTGTGAGGGTGTCTCTCACGTGCTTGCTTTCTTCCCCTTCCTGTGAGCTGGTGGGTATGTTATCAGCTCTTGTTGCAGTTTCCACAAAACACCAACCTTGTCTTGACATCTTCTCTGGTGAATTTGATGTTTCTGTCCACTGAGTTTATGTGTTCAGTAAAGGCTTGCACCTCTTTGGTTTTGATTTTAACCCATGTGTCATCTACGTATCTGAACCAGTGGCTAGGTGTTATTCCTTCAAAGGAGTTCAAAGCTCTGCACTCTACCTCCGCCATGTATAAATTTGCCACAATTGGAGAAACTGGTGAGCCCATGGCACAGCCGTGTTTCTGTCTATAAAACTTGCCATTGAACTGGAAATATGTGGTGTTCAGGCACAATTCCAGGAGTTGGCAAATGTGTTCTGGTTTGAGTTTTGTTCTGTTTTGGAGGGAGTTGTCCTGTGTAAGTCGTTCTCTTACTGTGACCAAGGCCTCAATCGGAAACCATTGTCTCATATGGATCCATTTTTAGATTCCGGACATTTTGTTTCACAAAGTCTATGGAGTTTTGGATGTGGTGTGGGGTGTTGCCTACCAGAGGTGCCAGGATAGTAGCTATGTGTTTGGCTATATTGTACGTGACAGAGTTTATACTGCTGACAATGGGCCTGAGCGGGGCCCCTTCTTTACGGATCTTGGGGAGTCCATATAGGCAAGGAATTGAGTCCTGGGGGTAAAGCCGGTACTATTGTGTTTTGTCAATCATGCCTTCTTTTTGCAGTTGTTGTAAACATTCTATCACCTTCTTTTTGTACCCACTCGTGGGGTTTCGTTTCAGAGTTTCATACGTGTTAGAGTCATTCAGTAGTGCAAAGATCTTGGTGTGGTAATCAGTTGTATTGAGCACAACTGTGCACCTACCTTTGTCTGCTGGAAGGATTGTGATGTTGTGCTCCTTGCTCAGGGCTGATACTGCTTTTCTCTCCCCAATGGTGAGGTTAGAGGGGGGGACCTTAGCCTCAGACAAAGCTGCCGACACTTTTAACCGAAGTTGTTCTGCCTCGCTTCCACTTAAGTTGTTTTTCTTTATAGCGGATTCTGTGGCTGTAATCCAGTCCACTATGGGTAACTTTTTTGGTGTCATGGCAAAGTTCAAACCCTTGGCTAGGACCTCTTTCTCCGGTTGGGTAAGTTCTCTGTCTGACAAGTTCTTTACCCACCTGTTTTGTGTTTCATTTTGTGTTGGGATGTCAGTTTTTTGCCTCCAAGTAAGTGTTTCAGTGTTTTTGTCGATGTTTCGAGATTGTAGGTTGTGGAATTTCCTGGTTTGTCTTACTTTGCTCTTGGTGTGTTGAGATAGTTGTGCTGTCTGGGTGAAAACCACAACTCTCTCTAAGATAGGACCAGGTAAGATTGACATCAGTTTCTGTAGTGAATGATCTGCTCTCTCTTTCAGACCTTCAATGGTGAAATTGACTTGACTTATTCGTTCATTGAGGAGTTGGTTTTGTGCTTTTTCTATGATCTTTTCCACTCTATGCCCTCTCATAGTGGAATTTAAGCATAGGCTAGTTGGTATGAGCCTTTGTTGTCTGCATCTCAAACTGAACCGTAGGTGGTTTCTGTAAACTGCAATTTTCCGAGCCAGCCTTTCATGTTTCCGCACCATTTTAAGGGTTGCCAACCCAAATTGTCCTGCAATAAGCCTGTGAATATTCTCATTCATCCAGGTCATGGTTATCTCAAGGAAATTTCAATCGAACGCAACTGGACTTGGTAATTTGTCTTGGAAGACGTTTCACCTCTTATCCAAGAGGCTTCAAGCCTCTTGACCTGGATGAATGAGAATATTCACAGGCTTAAATCATATAATTTATACTTATTTAATATATTATTTCACTATTAACTGTTTTCCTGTGTTATTGTAAAATATTCTAAATGAATAAACTCTGACGTCTATAGATATTAGCCCCAATCATTGACCAATGCAAAGGCTCGCTGATAAAATAAATCATGTTTTACTATAGCAGGTGAATATGGAGTAATCAAACAGTCAAAGTGCTTTTTTAAATACCAAATTTTATATTTATTTTAGTGTTTTCTTAAAGATATGTTCAAATAATACTTTTTCATTGAATTCTGGTGTTCTTGCAAATAAATGCTATAATTAAATACATAATTACCACTAGAAATATTAATTAACTCATATTTTTAAAAAAATATTTTAATAATAATTTCAAAATTTAATAGAAAGTTACCTAAAATTTTATGTTTAGTCAATTTAATGCTGAAACAAAACATTATTTTAAGTGTTTTTTTCACTATTTATCGTCCCGTGTTGCAGACTATCCATTAGAGTTTATTTAAATGATCATATATATTTACAAATCCACCGTCAAAAATAAAGCCCTCTAACACAGTAACATAGACACAAAGCTACAATTTTATGCTCCGCTCCTAATTTTCTTTCTGAATTCCCATTTAAATCTTGGGAATAGTGTTGTGGTGGTGTGAAACAAGGATCTGTACTGGGCCCTCTCCTGCTCTCAGTGCACATTCTGAGCCTATTGCTTTACGCTGATGATACACAGACTTAGGTGATACAGGAATGCAGGGTAAGCAGCTGTGAGTCAGTGTCAGGTCAGATGAAGTGATCAGGGTGGAATCAGCTCACACGGAGAAAAACAAACCAATTGGTCCAATTGGAGGGGAGTTGGCTGAGATTTAGCCAAACTTCCATCCTCTAGAGCCAAGACTGACTCCAGCTTGGACCTGTTGTGGATTATCTCAGTAGATCTGTCGGTGATGACTTTACAGACATTCAAAAGTGCAGAACAATCCAACACGGTGCGAGGGGAGTGTTAGGATTAGTGTGTGTGGGGGGGTGATGCGTCAGAGTTGGACACCTGAGATGTTCGAACCGCGTGGAGATATGGAACAGATGGCGTCTTTGCAGGAGAACAAACATGTGAAAAGTTGTAAGAGTCTGAAGCTGAATGAAGCTCCTGCAGGTCGACCTGCAAACAAACAACAAAGCTTCTGCAGCTTCCTGCATAATGGGGTGATGCATCTAAACTGGGAGCACTGGGATGATATGGGTTAGCTTTACTGGCTGATGAAAGCAGATAGCAGCAGTGTCTGGAAAGTGATGAAAGTCAGCAAAACATGGAATATCCAACGGAAGCATATCTGTACCATTATTCACATTAAAGCACTTTTGCTGGAATAACTTTTCATTTTCACAGAAAACTAACAATTCTCCCTCATAAATGAAACAAATAAGCTTTGTCACTTTTTCCCCCAATATCACAAAATCTGTGACTGAATGAAAACGACACAGGAAAGGACATTTCTTTTTCATTTTCATTTTTATAGTAAGTAGAGCCAGTAGACGCTTGCTCGTCTTCTGAGTCTTCTGGCAGATCATCTACTTAATTTGCTATTTTATTCCCTTTTTATATCCACGTTAGCTACAAATACACAAACTTAGATTAGATAAATAACTGTAATATAGAATTTATTTGATGTTTGGGCTCCTTACGTTCAGCTCCCAGCTGCTGCCGTTGGTGTAGAGCAAAACAAACGTCACTGACTAATTCCTGGAAGATTAAAAAAATATTAATTTCAATAAGATTCTTATCACACATTCCAACAGTCGGACGCCCAGTCTGCTTATATTTTATTGCTAAGTTAATATGAGAGAATGGAATTACGACGAGAGAAGCTAAGCGTCATCTTATGGCTCGTTAATGTCGCCCGTTGCTAACGGCAACGCCAGTTAATGCAAAAAAACCAAAACATGGCAGCCGACTGAGATGAAGGAAAACGAGCGCAGACATGTGCGTCTCTTTTGCAACGCTTGGGATCGACGGCTCCTTTCGAATTAGGGATGGACGACATTTCAATAACAACATCTATCGATCGACAGATGTGTTGTGCGATCGAAAAAAGATACATAAATTTGATTAAAAATGGTTTCTTTTCCTTTTTCATCATACAGCTTAATACTAAAGTCAGACCCCAGCATGATCCGTCACAGAGATCCGCTCCTTTTAAACTACAAAAGAGGGAAATCAATTTGAACTGCAAAAGATGTCGCAGAAAGGAGAGACGGAGGAACGAATTGTACCGAAAGAAAGGTATCCCGTTTTGAACCGATCCTCGATGCGCATCAATACTAAACGTAACAATATTTAAAAAGATTAAATACAGACAATACTGTAGCAAAGTTGTTGTTGCCATTGCTGTTATGTTTGCGCAGAGAGAGGCAAAACACACCCGGGTCGCGCTGCTAACGACACCTGCGGCTTTTAAAATGTCCACCTGGTTCTCCAACACCTTCTCAGGAGGGGAAACGCTTTCAAAAGTACAAACGGGGGATGGAAAGATGAGCTGGCTACAACACTCAGTGATTATTAGACTGGGCTCCAGTGTTCAGGGCTCTGTCTACACTCAGGCATCGCTGAGTGGCTCGTTAGCTTTAGCAGCTGAACTGAGTTAGAATAAACTTTACTGACCCGGTTTTTACAGACAAACTAAAGCAAAGGTCTGAGCCAATTAGAATTTTTATACAGAAAATGCTGTGATTCTTTTGTGATAAATTATCAAATAATCTTTAAAACTTAAAATATCAAGATATGCCTTCAATTTAAATTACTAACATAACTGGAAAAATATAATATATTGCTTAATAACATTACTTTTCTTGGTATTTACTCATGTTAATCAGGTCTCTTAACTTTATTTGTTTTTGTTTCTTAAAAACTTTTAGTTATGGTAAAAAAAAGTGTTAAAAGGGTTTAATTTAATTCTTGATTAAAATTAGTTCATTAAATAATAACATAAAATGAACGTTTTCCAGGTTTTGATAGTTATCAACAACTATTAATATCGATATGATTCTTTTCTGTTTCATCCACTCCTATTTTGAATTATGGAACACGAAAAATGGTGAGAATTGTGTTTTCTTAATCGTTTTCATCCAGTCACAGCATTTTGAAGAAAAAAACTGAAAAAGCTGTGGATTTCCTGTTCTTTTTATTCAAGAGACAAAATTAGCAGTTGTATCAGAGCCGGCCCAACGAACTAAGAGGTTGTTTAGGGCCCCCCAAACCCATTTGGTGCCCCCGATAAATACTGAAATTAAACAGATAATACAGATGTTAACATTTATCACACTTTGAAAATTACTTTATTTAGTTTAGATTTGTTTTGGTGTAGATTACTATAAAAATTACAATTGTAAAAAAAAATTGTAGTAACTATGCAAATTTCTTTGTAACTAATTGTATTTTTTTAATTAAATTTGTATTTAATTCTTTACTGCTACACTCCATCCTACTATACTTTTTAATGTAGATTTTTTTTAAATTTATATTCAAAATATTGAATAAAATTCAAATTAAAGTTAATTGTTTGATTGTTGTGTTACCATCGTTACATTCTGATGCTTTAGTTTCACCTTTCTATTTTTTTGCTTCAGATTGTCTCAGCTAATATTAACAATCACTTCTGATTGATCGATTAGACCAAATCTTGATTGAAACGCTGTTATTGTGGGTCAAAATCTGGTTAAGGCCCCATAAGACTTTGGGCCGCCCTGAGTTGCATTGTGAAAATGAGAAATCTTTTTTTGCTAACTGGTTTTGATTTGAATTATGTTGCAGATTTGCTTCCGCAATAATCCAATACAAATTCATCCAAACTAAAACATTTATATAAATGCTGAAGAAGAGAGCTTATTGCTGAACTACAAGACCTTCGTATACTAAGGCTGCCCCCTGCTGGTTATGGATACAATGTGTGGGTGTGTTCCCAGTTTTTGAGGCCATGAATGGTGCGGTGGTAGTGCCGCTGTTGGGAGCTGTTCGATTCCTACCTCCTCCCGGGCAGAGATGTTGGAGGCCGGTGTGTTGGGGAGTGAACTGGATGAGGTGGTGGTGCCCATTCCAGAGCTGGGAGAGTCCCCGTCCCCAGCAACATCATGGATCTCCTTTGCCAAGATGGCCAGATCTTTAGCCAGGTCTTGACTGAGCCTGCAGCCGTAACCAAAACGCAAAGATATAGTGGATGCCTGAGTGCAATACAAGAGGAGCCAGCGGCAGCAGAGCTCTTACTTGGCGATCTCTGCGCTGTGAGTGGACCAGTTCTGGTACGGGTCGACGTCATTCTGGTCCTCATCGTCCTCGGTCTCCAGAGAGACAGACTTGCTTCTGCTGGCGGCGGTTCTCTGGCTGCGTGGCGTTTGACCAGCGGCGGTTGAATTGGAGGATCTTTTAGCTTTGGAGGACCCAGCGTTTGTCTCGTATTCTTCCTCGGAGGAAGATGAGAAGTCTGAGCCCTTCTGTTTGCGGCGCGACCCTGAAAGATAATCATGCAGTTGACATCTACTGTTAGCTTGCTCAGAAGGTTAACATCTATGCAATAGTTTGGAAAGGTTTGACCCACAGACACAGATACTGCCTTCCTAAACTGCCGAACAGGGGAAAGAAGAAAGAAGCTGCCATTCTACCTCATATCTATAATCATACCAGAAATAATGTGGTGGGATATAAATGAAATTTCTGTCCATTAGTTTTCTTTATATCTGTAGATCTAAAAATGAACGCAGAATCATTCTATGGAAAGCCAGCAGGCAGATCTCGGCCCAGGAAAACTGAAAATAACTTTGTTGCATTAATAATTTTACCGTTTCTTACCATAGACACCTGTTGTCGCAAATTTGCATCATACCTAGAATTACATTATTTTAGTGGTTATAGTCATTATATTTAGCTTCTACCTGAAGGCAAAATCACAAGTGAATTTTTCAGATTTGGAAATAAATTCAGGTGTCAAGGGGTTAAACCTCTTGCATAATGATGTCTTCATCAAGATGCTAGGGCAGCAGCAGAAGAATAACAAAAAGTAAACAGATGAACTCACCACTGCTGGCGTACTTGACTCCGCTTGATCGGGTCCGAGAGAGTGTTTGCTTCACAGGAGCTCCGCCTCCTTTACTGGCTGCCTGCCGAGCATCACCAACAGACGTCTTCCTTGCCACGACGGCAGGCTCATTGTTGCGACTGGAGAAACCTGACCGACTTGTGGAGGACTCGTTGTCACTGGGAGTCGTGAATGAGCCGGTTCTCTTCCTGGGCATTGCCAGAATGTCCAACCTGGACAGCTTCTTACCTTCAGCGGAGAGTTTGGGAGGTGCAGGAATGTGATCAGAATTCTGGGAGGCCCTGTCAGTCTCAGTTCCCTCATTGTCCGACGCCTCACCCAGGCGGGCGCGTCGAAGCATGGATGCTCTGGTCGGCCTAGGCGCGGACAGGCTATTGGAGCGAGTTAAAACCTGTTGAGTTACCGACTTAGATGTTTTTCCATTGTCCTCTTTCTGTAGAGGGGCGATAATCTTCTTCGTGCGGTTGGAGGGACGGGAAACTTCGTGATCGGACGAAGTAGATTCAGTGCAGTTAGGAGCGGTACCTTGTTGACCTTCACACAAATCCAGAGAGCCACGGTTTCCTGTACTGCGGCGCATCTGGAAGCGCTTTGTTGCCTCTGCCTTGCTTGGTGTGTCAGCTGTGGTTTGCGTGCGCCGTTTCTCAGAAAGACGCTCTCGTGCACTTAGTTGTCGTCCCTTTCCTTGGATAGACGGGCTAGAAAAGGACTTCTCCTTCTGAAGGCTGCTTACGGTGGAACGCTTTTTAGAAGTTGAGCTGACAGGAGCGTTTTTGCCACTCACCTGGCTGACCGTGCTTGCTGTATCCACATCGGACTCGCCAGAGAGAGAGTCATCCACGTGGGTGGAGGATCCCCCTTTCTTTGAGCTACGACCAGAATCAGAGGAAGGAAGTTTGGTGTCCAAAGCAGACAATGTTCCCTCTGTCTCCTGAAGGAAGGGCTGTGCTTCCTGGAGACTCTCCCGACTCTGTTCCATATCTCTAATGGAAGGATGGCTCGAGATATGGGGAAGCTTCTTCATCTGGATGGTGTCGCTAGGCCGGTCTCTCGTGAAACTTTCTTGACGGACAATGGAGCTGTCTTTCGTAGGAATAGAATCTTTGTCTTGAGTCTGAAGGTTCGGAGCGGAGTTGTTGGGCTTGACACCAGTCCTTCTGGGTTCGTGTCCACTCAAGTGTCGGATTACAACTGTTGTAGGAGGAGTTTTAGCAGGAGGGTCTCTAGTCCTCTCACCCTGTACTGGACTTCGAGCCTGTTCAGGCTTGCCTGGATGGTCTTCAGGCCCAATGTAGAAGAAGGTGGACTTGTTAGTTGGAGAAACTTTCTCCTGGGCTTTAAACTGATTGGTCAGGGAACCCGCTGACATGTTTCCAATCCTGACATCGAATTTTTTGGCATTAACCAGAGCGGGTCCGTCTTCAGAACGACTAGCATCGCTGAGACTGTCTGGGTCCACGTCATCCTGAACCATGAGGCGCTGGGTGGGGTCTTGTGAGCAGGGAGGACCATGAACTCTATCCAGAGGTTTGTGGCCTTGATAGAACTCGTGCCGAATCAGAATGCTCGGATGGACACTTTCAACCTTGTCTGGGGGAACCTGAGGCAGCAGCCTTCTGGTCCTGGAGCTGTGGCTTGTCTCTGACTCTGACGTGTCGTAGCTGTAGCTCCCCACTGAATGGCTCATGTAGCGTAAATCTGTGAATGTAAAACAACATGTTGCTAGCTCACCTTCTGTCGCTATTACAGTGGCACCTGATGGTATTCACACCCCTCTACTTATTCTGCCATCATTATGAGCAGAATGTTCCTTATGGGCACTCCAAACCAGATAATTGTATTTCTCCTCCTCTAACAAAGTCTAATGTGCCTTTCGGAAAATTTTAAAGGGTTAACATTTGGATTTGTGATATTTTTATCCAAGAGGAGTAGCTTCCATCTGGTTGTTCTAACCAAATCAAATGAGCGGTGGAGTGTGTGAGCAATGGCTGACCTTGTGGATGGTTCTCTAATCTACAAAGCAAATACTAGCACTCCACCTAATGGCCTTTTCCCACTAGCACCTAGTCAGCGCAGCTTGGCTCAACGTGTCACCCGGGTTTTCCACTTGGGCAACCACAGACAACCATGGCTCAGGCGTTAAGCCTGGTTTATACTTCTCCGTCAGCAAGTTTGCACCCAGATTCAGACATATTGACTGAGACGTTTTTCGTTTATAGTTTAACGTTGGTTTTTCAGTGTTCCAAAGCAATTCCCCACCCAAACAGCAGGGGGCGCTAACTTTTCATGGTGGGTATGTCTACCACTGCAGAGTCATTTCTGGTAAACTAGAGTTTATTTTCTTCAACTTGTGAACGTATTCCCCCTCAAGGAGCAATGGGCGACAGAATGTAAGTTTTGATTGAGCTGTAAAGCGTTTTACTAGAAGTACTCTAAAAACGCATGGAAACAAACACAGTGGTCTGTTTGGTTGTTCTCTACTCATCCTGGTGTTCAATTCGTAATATTAGAACAACTTTCCTTTCTACATTGTCATGGTTCGGCCCAAGCTCCTGACCCACATGCAGAACCACACTGAGACTGAATGACAATTCAAAGGGGTTTATTTAAATAAGAAAATAAATAGTTCAGCTAGAGAACGTCGGGAACTGGTAGGCATCTGGAAACGGAGAGATTGGATTAGGAAGGAATGATGGCTAATGGAAATTAATTGGATTCCTGAATGTGTCAGTACTCACTGATCCGGGGGGGATGTCTGATCCTGGGAGGAGTAAGTGAGGTTTGCTGAGCGGAGACTGGGGCTTCTGGGGAGTACGGGAGGAGACGGTGTGGCTGAGAGCGAGCAGGCAGGTAGAATGCTGCACAAGAAGCTGACTGAGATGGAGGTGAGTAATCCACTTGGAAAACAGCTGTCAGACTTGGAGGCTTGGACTGGTTGCTTCAAACAAAAACCTGAAGACAACAAGAGGACTGAGAATCACAGGAGACCACGAGAAACTTGGATCTAGAAATACCTGGGAAACAGAGGCTTGGATGTACCAGTATGGTAACCATCAGGCGCTGAAGAGTTGTCAGCCAGCTCCTTATAAAGCACCAAACAGCTGATTGGGAACAGGTGGAAGCAATCAGCCTGTGCAGCAACTCAGTCACAGATCCTCTCTGAAAGAGAGGACTCGCTCCGGATACAAAACCTCACATTACCCCCCCCCCTTAACGGCCGCCACCTGGCGGCTGATAATCACCAGCCGAATAAGAGGCCTCAAAATCCCTAACCAAAGACCTATCTAAAATAAAGGAACTAGGGACCCAAGAACGATCCTCAGGACCGTACCCCTCCCATTCCACCAAATATTGGAACCCCCGGCCTCGGCGGCGCTTGTCCAGAATCCGCCTGACCGAATAGACCAGGTGACCATCCACAATACGAGGGGGTGGAGGGGGTTCGGGCTGCGGACAAAGGGGACTAGAATGAACAGGTTTAATCAGGGAAACATGAAACACAGGGTGGATCCTTAAACTTGAGGGTAACTTAAGACGAACAGCAGAAGAACTCAGAACCCTTTCAATCTCGTAAGGACCAATAAACCGGGGAGCCAACTTCTTGTTGAGGTTTTTTAGGCGTATGTCTCGAGTGGAGAGCCACACCCTCTGACCGGGTGTATACTGGGGAGCCGGGAGCCGCCTGCGATTGGCAAAATGGGTCTGTCTGTCCGAAGCACGACGGAGGGCGGTGACAGTGTCAGCCCAAATCCTCCTGCAGCGAGTAAGATGAGAGTGAACTGAGGAAACTGATGCTCGCCGCTGGTCTGCAGGAAACAAAGGAGGTTGATAACCCAGGGAAATCTCGAAAGGGGAGAGACCAGTAGAGGAAGAGGAATGGCAATTGTGGGCGTACTCCACCCATGCGAGGTGTGTGCTCCAGGAGATTGGGTTGGAAGAGCAAAGGCAGCGGAGGGCGGCCTCAAGCTCCTGGTTCATCCGTTCTGCCTTACCATTGGTTTGCGGATGAAACCCAGAACTCAGGACCACCTTGGCACCCAACAATCTGCAAAACTCCTTCCATACGGTGGAAATGAACTGCGGACCCCTGTCCGACAAAATCTCAGCAGGAAGCCCGTGCAAACGGAAGACATGTTTTACCAAGAGGCGGGCAGTCTCGAGGGAGGTGGGCAAGCGCCTTAAGGGCACCAAATGGCAAGCCTTGGAAAACCGGTCAATAATGGTCAGGATGACAGAGAATCCATTGGACACAGGTAACCCAGTAATAAAGTCCAAGGCTACATGTGACCAGGGACGGGACGGCACAGCCAGAGGTTGGAGCAGTCCATGGGGGGGTTGAGTGCGGCTCTTGTTGCGAGCGCAGATCTGGCAAGCCAACACATAATCCTTTACATCACTGTACAAGGTTGGCCACCAAAAGGTTCGGCGAAGAAGAGAAACTGTTCTGCCAACTCCGGGATGACAGGAGAACGGCGTCGTATGGGCCCAATGAATCAGCCGGGCTCTAACAGAGGACGGCACATACGTGCGGTTCTTAGGACCAGAGCCAGGGTCAGGCTCGAGCCGCTGAGCTTCATGGATGGCATCCAAGATGTCCCAAGTGACAGCCCCAACAACACAGGTGGGAGGGAGGATAGTGGCGGGCGCCCTATCGTCATCTGAAGAAAACTGTCGAGACAGGGCATCGGGCTTTGTGTTTTTGGAACCAGGTCGATATGAAATGATAAAGTTAAAACGTGAGAAAAATAGTGACCACCTGGACTGGCGAGGATTAAGCCGTTTAGCCTCCCGGAGATAAGCCAGATTCTTGTGGTCTGTCCAAACCACAATGGGATGTAGAGCACCCTCCAGCCAATGGCGCCATTCCTCAAACGCCAGTTTAACTGCCAGCAGTTCTCGGTCTCCAATGTCGTAGTTGCACTCTGCAGGGGACAGACGTCGAGAAAAAAAGGCGCACGGATGTAACTTGTCATCTTTTTCACTAACCCGGGACAGCACAGCACCCACTCCTGAATTGGATGCATCCACCTCAAGGATGAACTGTTTGGAGGTCTCAGGTTGAGAGAGGATGGGGGCGTTGACGAATTTCTCCTTTAGCTTATGGAAAGCTTGGTCTGCATCGGGGGTCCAATGGAACGACTGCTTAGTGGAAGTGAGTGCGGTAAGGGGTGCGGCGGTCTGGCTGAAGTTTCGAATAAAGCGGCGGTAAAAATTAGCAAATCCTAAGAACCTCTGAAGTTGTTTCCGGGACGAAGGAATAGGCCACTCAGTAACAGCTAGGATCTTCTGGGGGTCCGGCTTCACCTGCCCGCTCTCAATGATGTAACCCAGAAATGAAACAGATGGTACGTGGAATTCACACTTCTCTGCCTTGACATACAGGTGATTCTCGAGGAGCCTCTGAAGGACTAGGCGAACATGCCGTTTGTGTTCTGAGAGAGAAGGGGAAAAAATGAGTATACTTTGATTCAGCCCAGCAGAGAGCTCGATCCCTGAGCAAGCCAATTATGTAGGAAATTTTAGATGCATCATCCACAAAAGAGTGTGGAGAACGACTAAATACCAGGGAACATTGCAAAAGAAAGCCTCCACTCTTACCGATCTCCCCAGAGAAGTTCTCCGGGGTAGGAGAGGAAACATCACGGAAGTGGGGATGTAAGAGTGGAGTGGCCAGTGGGTCAGCAGGGGCTCCGGTTAAAGGCGGCTGAGCTTGGGGCGACAGCTTTCGACTGATATCCTCCAAGATTCCGGATAACTGATCCAAACGCTGAAAGGTGAAGTTCTGGTGTTCACAAAGAGTACGAAGCATGGATTCATGTTTAACAAGAATGGGACCTTGATCGGATCCAGAGCTGCGAGATGGTTCTGCTGGGTCAGACTGGCCTGATGGTTCTGTCATGGTTCGGCCCAAGCTCCTGACCCACATGCAGAACCACACTGAGACTGTATGACAATTCAAAGGGGTTTATTTAAATAAGGAAATAAACAGTTCAGCTAGAGAACGTCGGGAACTGGAAGGCATCTGGAAACGGAGAGATTGGATTAGGAAGGAATGATGGCTAATGGAAATTAATTGGATTCCTGAATGTGTCAGTACTCACTGATCCGGGGGGGATGTCTGATCCTGGGAGGAGTAAGTGAGGTTTGCTGAGCGGAGACTGGGGCTTCTGGGGAGTACGGGAGGAGACGGTGTGGCTGAGAGCGAGCAGGCAGGTAGAATGCTGCACAAGAAGCTGACTGTGATGGAGGTGAGTAATCCACTTGGAAAACAGCTGTCAGACTTGGAGGCTTGGACTGGTTGCTTCAAACAAAAACCTGAAGACAACAAGAGGACTGAGAATCACAGGAGACCACGAGAAACTTGGATCTAGAAATACCTGGGAAACAGAGGCTTGGATGTACCGGTATGGTAACCATCAGGCGCTGAAGAGTTGTCAGCCAGCTCCTTATAAAGCACCAAACAGCTGATTGGGAACAGGTGGAAGCAATCAGCCTGTGCAGCAACTCAGTCACAGATCCTCTCTGAAAGAGAGGACTCGCTCCGGATACAAAACCTCACATACATGAAGCATATAGTTGCCAAACGCAGCATTGACTACTGATTACAGCAACTATACATGGGGTGACTGTGACTCAGGAGTTGGGCGTTCATTGTGAAATCGGAAGGTTGCCAGTTTGAGCCCCGGCTCTGATTGTCTCAGTTGTTGTGCCCTTGGGTAAGACACTTCACCCGTTGCCTACTGGTGGTGGTCAGAGAGCCAGGTGGCGCCAGAGTCTGGCAGCCTCACTTCTGTCAGTGTGCTTAAGGGCATCACAAGCTACAACGTGGCTTGCCATCACCAGTGTGAGAATGTGTAGGTGAATGGGTGAATGACTGTATGTAAAGCGCTTTGGGATCTATAGGGACTAAGTAAAGCGCTATACAAATTCAGGCCATTTACCATTTATAGAGCACCATTCTGTTGAAACGATCTCTGGCTGTTGTTGAGCTGACCAATCACAGGCATTTGCTCTCTGCTCTCCATACAAATAGTAAGAGAATTGGGCTCTACTCTGTCCATCCTTGCATAGGTGACGGAGAGCCCTTGTGTCGATGGACAATGACGTTGCGTCAATCTATTTCTACATAGACGGAGAAGTGTAAATTAGGCTTTAGGAGTTCTTCCTGTAACCAGGGGGTTGGCGGTTAAATCTGTCTCCATCGTTGTGCAAGACAAACCTTTGTTGTTTTGTTTGTTTTACACACAAACCTTCTTTGCTGGGTTTCTGAGCGGGCCAAATTTGGGTGACAATGCAACGCCAGAGGACTGTTGATCACTGGTAGAGTCACTGGTTGTGTCACAAGAGTGACTCCCTTACAATAATCTGATACTAAACAAAAGCTGAATCTGACAGAAAGCCACAGTCTGAGCAGAATGTGAGCAAAGTTCTGATCACGTCGCTCTACTTTTCAGACTTTGTGCCCTCCCAACTATGTGCCAACCGCATCCAATAGAGCTGGTACTCCGTTGTCATGTAAAACAACGCAAACTTTGGAGAGTTGAGCCGAGTCGAGCCACGCTGCTAGGAGCTATTGTAAAAGAGCGAACAGTGAGTCACCTTTCAGACCATGGACTCTTTCTCCACTGATTACTCAGTTTAATGAGGTGCCCAAATCTTGGTCCTGACAGCTACAAAGTCCCTCCAATTTGATAAAAAAATCAGACAACAGCGATTTTCAGCATATTCAGTGGTGGTGAAATTTGTTTGTATTCATTCCTATATTTGTGCCACCTACAAACATCTCAGTGCAAATGTTAACGTAAATATGGGGGGAAAAAGGGAAGGGGTATGGGCACATCCTCTAATGAATGAATCCACAGCCCTTCACATGATGTAGATGGATTTTTTTTATTAATCAGACAAAACGTTGAGTACCTTCAAGACCTTCCCCTTGAGGAGGAGTAGAACCGGGTTCGGCATAGCTGTCCGCTAGACTGGCCCACCGAGATACCCATTTAGGTCCTTCAAGATCAGCTGCGAGAGCCTGAACCAAGAACAAAATCACAAATGAACAACAAGACCAAACAACCAGATGGCAAAGAACCAACCAAGACTGGACAGAAAAAAATTGGTGATCCAAGGAATAGAGGACAAACACTAGTGTGCATGCACAGGGACATGAACATGCTCCCAAGGTTTCTCCTGGGTCTTTATCCAGTGTTACCTGTATGGGACCTGTTGGGGGGGCACTGACAGCTGCTGGGATAAAGCCATGCAATAGGTCCACACTGGTAGCATCACCAGGCAGGTTATGGTGCTCATCTTTGCCTTCATGTATGACAGGTCTATAGACTCCTGTGGTTGCGCCACTGTACTCTGGAGAGTCAAGGACACCAAACACCTGTTTGGCACAGGGCATGCGTGAGAAGGTGTTGGGACCACACAGGAAGGAGAAAGCAAGAAGGATAAGAAGTTTCATGCATCACTTGTTAAAATTAAAATTATTTTCAGTTACAACTCATATGGAAATGTGTGTTTTAAACTTTTAAACTTTCCCACATGCTTTTACCAAAGTCCTGATTAATTGCTGACTACTTAGATGTTTCCACAGTCCACTTATAATCACTGTGAATTCACCTGATCAATCATGTTTCGGGCCTCCTCCACCTCCTTGTCCTGCGACTCTGTCTCGATGGTGTATGTCCCAGCGTCACTTAAGCTGTCGTCCTCCTCATTCCTAACCATCCTCTGGGGAAGTTTGGGGTCTCCCCCACGGACTCCTAAGGACAACATGGGGGACATAGATGGCCCAGATGGATGGACAAGAGGTGCCGGTGCACCGGCCGGTTTGAAGGACTTTGAGGCTACTGGAGGTTGTAATGGGGATGAAGGGTAGGAAACTGAAGAGAGTGCTAGAGGTTCCTGTGGGAATGGGATCTGTGCATGAGGGGGCGAGACCATCACAGGTGGCGCAGACATCGGAGGAGGTGAGGCTTTGTCTCTGGTTGGGGAGGAATCCTTCTGACCAGAGTCCTTCAGGAACTCTGCGGCAAACTCTTGAGCGAGCTTTGACTTCTTCCCAACACTGCCAAAAGGTCTGACGATGATGCCTGATGAAGAGCGGGAGGAGGAACCCGATGAAGTTGCCTCCCCTTCTGTCTTCTCCCGCTTGAGAGAGCTTGACCTCTGAGGGCCGCTGTGGCCCTGTCCTTTCAAGGGAACCGTCACCTGCTGAGTCGGAGGAATGTGTCCGTGCATCGATGCTGGCCTCTCGCCTCCTTTCCGTCGCTCCATCTTGGCCTTGAGGGTGGAGTACGAGTCGCCATGAGCAGGGTTGTGGGTGAAGGACTGCGAACGCTTCTTGCGTGGATTGTCGTCAAAGAACTCGATGATGAAGGCCTGCTGGGTGAGGTGCTCGGAGTGCCCCGGTTTGGGTGATTCTGTGGGAGACGGTGGCCGAGGAGGGCTCTGGGACAGGGGACGCTCGGGGGCCACAGCTGAGGCAGGAGTCTGTCTGGGTGGAGAGTACTGCAACACATGGTGGAGCTTCTGTGATGGAACAGGCTGTTGACTGGACTGGACTGTCTGCTGAGATGTCTCTGACGTTTCTGAGTGGACAGGGTGCTGGGATTTACTTTTGGCTTTAAGAACCGGATCTTCAGAGTCACTCTGGGTTCCATCCTCATGATGGTGATCTGGTAGAAGAATTAAGTGGTCAAAACACTTATGTTGAAGATAAATTAAGAAAAAGGACTATGTCACCAAAAACATTTAAAACAATCCAGCATAAATCAAGGTATGTACAGTCCAAAATGTTAAACAATTTTAGATCTAATTAATAGTATTTGAAAGGTTTGTCAAACCCAAGGTCTTGCCAATGAAGCATTGCGTTAACAATGACAGTTTTCCAAAATTCTGGTTATTATTACATTTTTTTTTTTACCACACTTATATTTTACCTAAACTGAAATTCCTTTTGTTCAATCTCTAGGCCGTTTTTTTTCAGGAAGAACACAAGGATTTAATGATGGTGTCAGAAGATGTGGTGTGAAAAAAACATTGTCAATTGAGGGCATCTGAGGGTTTCTGAACGGGCACTAGCACCTAGGTACACACATGTGGAACGCTCACTGCGCAAAACTCTACTGCTGAGAGAAAAAAAAGAATTGTGAAACTCATTTAAAGTTTGTTGTAGAAAATTAGGACAGCTAAATACTGGGAGAGCGTGGTCTGGTCAGCTGAGTCGAAAACTGCAAGAAGAGTGGCACTGCACCCTAAAAGGACCATCCAACATGTTTCGAATTGAGTGGAGTAGCAAAGGAAAAATGTACAAAGACATTCTTGATAACAGGCTAAAGATTAAAAAAAGGTTGATTTTTCAGTGAGGCAAAGACCTGAAACCACAGCTGTGGAAACTCTAGGCTGGTTTTAGAGAAAATTCCCAAAGCCGCTAGAAGGCTCCAGTCAGTCCTTCTTCAAATGCTTGTTGAGAGAAAGCATTAGCTGGCGCAATAAGAACAATAGCGTACAGATCAAGACAGGTATGAACAGGTATCACCAAAGCAGCATCGCTATCTGACCTTTAAGGGTCTTGATGTTCATGGCGAGGTCACTCTTGGTGCTGTAGACATCCTCGCATGGCGGATGCCTCCTCATCATGCTGACATCACTGTGGACCAGCCAATCGGCTACTTTGCTCTGCACCGAAATCATCTCTGCAGGCGCGACAGAGGCGGCAGTCTTGGCGGGGGGCGCCTGACCCTTCCTCTGGCGAGTGGAGAACTTGGTGACGTGGTCTTTGATTTTGATCTTGCCCGGCATGCAGTCGTCAAATTCGATTGTGAAGGAAGCGTGGCTCTGGACAACAGGTAGGGTCGGGGTGGGAGGGGAAGGCGGGGCATTGGGAACGTCCGTGTCCTTGGTGGGGATCTCATGGAGCTCCGCCTCTAATGCTTTCTGGTGTTGGAAGTCCTTGGTGGGAATCTCAAAGTAACTGGGCTCACGTTGATAGGAAGGTAAGATGGTCTTTGGTTGGGACTCTGAGAGAGGTCCAGGAAAATCTGGATTAATAGCCAGAACATCTGATGAGAACCCAAACCATATTATATGAATTATAAGAAATATTAATACTATTCACGTTTGATGAAAATGTGTTTACCTGAATGAGGTTCATCGCTGCTTTGGACTTTACTCCCATAATCCTCTTCTCCCCACCAGGACGGCTGGCCGTAAAGAGGAGTAGGCCGACTCCCAGGAGTCTCTATCCCAAACAAACACAAACATTTACCACTAGATTGGCTTAAGAGATAGATTCTGCTCCTCTTCACCTTTTTTCTCAATATCTTTAAACAGACTAGCCATTTATTGGTTTGACAATGTTGTGTAGAAGTTTAAAAACAAAATAATTAGCTAGCAAGCTAAATATTTAACTTATAAATTAGATATTCAGATTATAAATTAATATTTAGCACCTAATTAAATATTTAGTTTACAAACTAAATATTAACCATCAAAATAAATGCTTACTTAGCTAGATAAATGTTTACTTTCAAGCTAAACATTAAGCTAGCACGCCAAGCTGGTTGGCTAAACATGTATAAGCTAAATATTTAGCTAATATGCTAATTTACTTGCAGATAAATTGTAGTTGACAACCAACATAAAACATGGGTCTTGTGAAATTCTTCATAACTTGCTTGTGAGACTGAATGTCTCCTCTTCATTTTCCTTCCAACATGCCCAACATAATCCATTTTAAGAGCTATACAAATATTTATGGATAGATTTAAAACAGTAAAACAATGATGCAGCAGGAGTTTATATTGAGGTTCACAAGTGCCAGTTTTTATTTTAGTCATCCACTTCTAATTCTCGCCAAGAGATTTTGGACATTAGTGAGACATTAAGCTCTGAGTTACTTCGAAGCTAAATAGCTAGCCAGTTTGGCTTGCTAGCTAACTATTTAACTTCAAACTAAATATTTACCTTTTCAACTAAATACTTGTCTCTAAACTAAGTATTTAATTTCAAACAAAATATTTTGTTAGCAAGCTAAGTAGTTATTTTACAAATTAGATATTCAGATTATAAGCTGATATTTAGCTTCAAACAAAATATTTGGTTTAAAAATAATACGCTAAAAATTCAGCTAGCCAGCAAAGCTAGTAAGCTAAACATGTAGCCCAGAGCTAAACATTTAGCTAGCTAATTTACTTGCCGACAAGCTAAATTTGACGACAAACATAAAAGCTGGCTTTTGTGAAACTCTATATAAACTGCTGGTGAAACTGAATGCCCCCTTTTATTACTGTTTATTTTCCTTCCAACATGCCCAAAATTTAAGCTGAAAACGTAGCATGAGCCATTTTAACAGCCGGGTCATTCTCTGAATATGGTGCATTTTTGGATTACTGCAAAATACACCAACATTAAAAGTTTCTAAGCATTGTGTCTGATGAAGTAGTATTTGTACCTCTGAGAAGCTATATTTACTCACCTTAGCCACAAACTCTAAAGAATATTTTTTTTGCTCTTTTGGTTGCTTTGATGGATTTTCTTTTTTTACAGTGACAAATATATTAGTTAAAAGTTGCCATTAAGTCCACATTAGCAGCATATAGCATGACAAAAACAAGAATTATTTTATTTTTTTCAACACAATGATATTTTATTCAAAAAGAATCATTAATATCTTTTTGGATCTAAGAGGGTTGAAAGGTTGAGCTTGACAATGTAAGTTTGATGATAAAAGGAATGAAATACAGGTCAGGAAGTATAATAAATATTATCTCTCCTTACTATATGAGCAGGAAAATAGATGAATGATGTGACTATTTGCATGCTAAGAAATTTTAACTGAAAATTTATTTTTAAAATTCCTTTAATTCAGGCTAAAGAACACAGGCAAATTATAATTTTACCAGAAAGGATTCTGGTTACTGTCTGTTCACATTTATTTAATTAACTGAAAGATCAACTTTGGTAAGTGGAGACATGTTTTTGGGGCTGACCTCTACTCATTAGAAACCAATAAAACCTTTAAAAACATAAAATTAAAAATAAGTTTTTGTGACAAAGGAACATAGATTTATCTATTTCTTGTTTTAAAATGTATTTTGGAATTTAATTTATATAAACATTTTGGTGGTAAACCTGTGGGACACAAAGGGCACCAAATTCAAAGAATAACCTTTCTTTACAAACACTTATAGATTTTTATAAACATTTATATAAGCATTTATAGCAGCACAAGTTTATATTGAGGATCACAAGTAAATGGACTGAACTTATATAGCGCTTTTCTAGTCTTACTGACCACTCAAAGCGCTTTACATTGAAGCCGCATTCACCCAATCACACTCGCATTCATACACCGACACCCAACATGGCTCGGTAGGACAATGTAGAATTTTGGAGGTTAAGTGCCTTGCCCAGGGGCACATCGACATGTGACTGGAGGAAGCTGGAATCGAACCTACGACCCTCCGATTGCAAGCCAACTACTCTACCACTGAGCCACAGTCGCCCACAAACAAGTGCTGGCTTTTATTTTGGTAGTACACTTCTTCTTCTTGCCGAGATAATTTGGATATTATCTAAATATTTAGCTCTGAGTTAAATATTTACTTCTAAGCTAACTAGCCAGCTCGGTTTGCTATCTAAATGTTTAGCTTCAAACTAAATATTTACCTTGCTAAACTAAGTATTTAGGTAAAATTTTAATATTTACTTTGTACCCCAAATATTTAGTTTGGAGCTAAATCTCTATTGACAAGCTAAATATTTCATTTGTACATGAAATATTTAGTTTGCTTAATAATTATTTAGTTTAAGGTTAAATACTTAGTATACTAAAGATTTAGTTGATGAGCTAAATGTTTAGTTTGAAGCTAAATATTTAGTATTTTAGCTTAATATTTAGCTTGCAAACAA
Source organism: Apricaphanius iberus (assembly GCA_028564705.1). NCBI lineage: Eukaryota > Metazoa > Chordata > Actinopteri > Cyprinodontiformes > Aphaniidae > Apricaphanius > Apricaphanius iberus. The sequence continues at coordinate 655,158 of JAPXFQ010001642.1, forward strand.
CATAATTTAAAAATGACTAAAAATAAACACCCATTTTTTTCTCTAATGAGAGGCTGTGAACATTATAAATTGGTTAACTTTACAAACAGGAAAGCATAGCAAAAGAAGCAGCAAAGAAGCAGCAGATCTATTTTCAACTTCTTCCAGTTAGTTGTACCCGCAGAGCGACTCAGAAACGTCGATGCAGCAGCGCTCCAGAACAAAAAAAAGAAGTTAAAAGGTAAAAAATTATGCACCAATTCCTGCTGTCATAATCATTTTTGTGTTTTCTGAAAGAAACGAACCGAAACTCCAGATTAGAAATATGCAAAATTTTAAATTTGCATCATATGAGAAAACCCCTTCATAGTCAGCAGCATTTATTGGCCAAGCCGAGCCCAGATCTGCAGGAGGTTCTCCTCATGTCTCTGGGTTTCTACCTTGTGTGATGCTCTTTGAGCTCGTCGTCTTATCGCCTCGCTGCCCCTCTTCTTCATCACTCTTCTTCCCCTCAGCAGCCTTCAGACTCATCTGCAGCTGACTGCTGTACTTCTCGTGCTGTAGAAACAAACAGGTTTATTTGAGCTTAAAGTTGGAGGTTGCAGTATCGATATTGAATATAGGATGACCCTGATTATAAGACTACCCCGTATTTTTACGTTTTTTTCAACGGAAAAAACCTCGTCCTATATTCGGTACAATACAGCACCGAGCAGGTTATGATTCAGAAGAAATGATCGAACCTAGATTCACAAAGCTGCAACAGTACTTCAGTTTTACACACTATATCTGCTTCCCCTCTGTTCTGGATCGGGAATCTGCAGGATTTAACCTTCTTTATTGATTAAAAGAAATCTCCAACAATATGCTATCCATGCTAGGAGAGTAGAAATCTCTCAGAGTGAGTTTATGAAGTGATTGCTGTCTGGGTGCAGAAAGAAAACGTGACCCGACCTTCAGCGCCTCCTCCGGGACTTTGTGTTGACTCTTCTCCAGAACGTAGACATGAGAATGTGTAGAGGCGACTCAGGAAAACAAAATACGCATGATGAGAAATACTGGACACACACACACACACACACACACACACACACACACACGGTGAGGCTGGGAAGGATATCGTATCCGAAGCGGATGATGTCGGACAGCTTGAGCGTGATGTAGGTCTGATCAGGGATCCGCAGGTCGTTCACAAACGTCTGCAGCAAACACGGGAAACAGAAATATTCCAGAACCGATCCAGTTTAGTCTCTAATCCAGTTATTCATAAACTGTAAAAGATTCAATGTTCAATAAAATGATCAAAAGTGATTTAAATCGAAGGCTGCACGGTGGCGCAGTGGTTAGCGCTGTTGCCTTGCAGCAAGAAGGTCGTGGGTTCGTATCCCGGCCCAGGGTCTTTCTGCATGGAGTTTGCATGTTCTCCCCGTGTATGCGTGGGTTCTCTCCGGGTACTCCGGCTTCCTCCCACAGTCCAAAAACATGCATGATAGGTGAATTGATCATTCTAAATTGTCCCTAGGAATGAATGTGAGTGTGAATGGTTGTCTGTCTCTCTGTGTTGGCCCTGCAACAGACTGGCGTCCTGTTCAGAGTGTACCCTGCCTAACGCCTGATAATTGCTGGGATAGGCTCCAGCTGCCCCGTGACCCTGAATTGGATAAGCGGTTAAGAAAATGGATGGATGGATGGATTTAAATCGACTCTCCAATGTGTTCCTGCAACTGATTGGGAGAGAGCTGTGATGTCACCGGAGGAGTGGCATGCTAGGCGTAAAATGTGTGTGTGTGTGTGTGTGTGTGTGTGTGTGTGTGTGTCTCACCCCGTTCAGGCTCCCCAGGTCTTTCACCAGATGTTCGTCGGTAGTTGGGTTGTAGTTGATGACGGCGTGTTGTTTGTCCACGCTGCGCGACTGTAAACCAAAACAGACACACACACACACACACACATGTTGGGTTTCTATGTCTTGTGGGGACTTCTCATTGACATGTTTTCCGTAGCGCCTTACCCTAACCTTAACCATCAAAAATTAATGCCTAACCCTGACCCTTACCCCAACCTAACCATAACCTAAGTGTAACCCTGACACTAAAACCAAATTTTAAGCCTCAAAAATTGCTTCAAACTTGTGGGGACCGGGATTTTGGTCCCCACATGGATAGTAAACTTCCAATTTTTGGTCCCCACAAAGATAGTAATACCAGGTTCACACATACACACACACACACACACATACTGTCAGATCGTTGTAGATGATTTTGTTACGGAGACACAGTTTACTATAAATTGGTGAATTTAGAAGACAATGGGATGAAAGATGACAATGATAAAACTAAGAAGACATGAGGAAACTGGATGGATGGA
>JAPXFQ010001642.1:665000-718202 GCA_028564705.1 Apricaphanius iberus
ACACATTTTAAGCAAAACAAACACTTTTATAATTAACTTTCATATATAACACTAATTCTTGAACACTAATACAATGCTGAATAAAACAAAATGTTTGTGCTCTAGGTCCATTCCTGCCAAAGTTTACAATGAATAAATAAATGTAGGAACAAAAAATATTAAACATAACTGCTAATAAATTTGTAAACGAATAAATGCTTATTAATTAAGATGGAAATAAACAAATAAAATTGAAAATACATATAGAAATAAATAAATATAGCAATAAGTAAATAGACATGGAAATATATGTGTAAATATAATTTTAAATAAATAATTAAATTGTGGAATACATAAAAGATATGGCAATGTATTTCTACATTTATTGATTTAAAATTTTATTTTTTTATTCTCATTTTTGGCAGAGACAGTCCTCCACAATAGTAGTGTATAAGTAAAATCAATCAAATTAAAAATGCATTTGCATTATCTCAGAACAAGGTAAAAAAAATACCTCCAGGGACAATTTATGGTGTTTACTGTATATTAACTTCACATCAAAATGCAACAAAAAGCTCAAAAGACTGAAAATGACATCATAAAACCAAAGTTTGTGTAGAAACAGGAGAGCTGGTCTATTTTTGGTTAAAATATGTTTGTTTTTCATTGAGTGAATTTACTCACAGTGGGTAGAGTATCCAGAAAGTTTATTCAAGTGAGAGTACCGATTCTTTATTTTTTAAAAAATACTCAAATAAAAGTAAAATACACATTGTAAGTATAAAAATAAGTTAAAAGTAGGCTACATTTCTTCCAAAAACGTACTCAAGTGCAAATAGTTACTGGAAACGATCCACGTTGAACCAAAAACTGAGTTAGGAAGACATCTAGTGAGGAAGGACGAGTAATTTTGACCAATAATTAATCGTTTTATTAATACAAATTGTAAGTTTAAAATACTTTAAATGATTTTTGTTAATGGGGTTGACCAAATAGGGGCACCATCTGGTAGGATGTAAATGTTGAGTGGGACATAAGTTCTCAGTTTTAAGGGGAAAAAAGTTTAGGAAGAAACTATTTTTCAAACCAGGGGTTCCCAGCCTGGTTTGGGTCCTAAGAGAACACAGAATTGTGTGTTACCGAAATATAAAATAAATGTGAATATTACATTTATAAAGTAAAATTCAAAAAATAAAATTGTCTATGTAGCCTACAACAATAAGAATAAGAACAAAAAGTCGGTAAATTAATACCTTTCAGTGCCTCTGTCTCCCGTAATCCCAGTAAAATAAACCAGAAACATAAACACTCGATATATTGATTCATCGGGAACAAAAAAGTTTCACAAAACCCCAGTTATGTTTTGAAGAATCTGTGGAAATTTTCAGCCAATGTCTGATGTGAACAGGGAAAAAATATGTAAGAGAAGAAAAAAAGACAATATCAGCAAATCAGACTAGGCCACTGTCATGTGGTCACCACAGGGGGGCGCCCCTGAACAGACCTGTGCTCCAGGTCCGAGTGGATATGGAATTTATTTGACAATAAATAAATAAATAAATAAATATGGAAATACATTTTTAAATAAATAAAAGTATAAAAAATAAACATGGAAATAAATACATAAAAGTAAAAATACATGTGGAAATAAATGAATAAATAAACTAGGAAATAAATAAATATATGGGTACAAATAATTTAAAATAAATTATTAAATAAATGTAGAAAAAATAAATATGGAAATAAATGACTAAATTACAAATAAATGTGGAAAAAGATTAATTTAGCAATAAATTAATAAACTAGGAAATAAATAAATGTATGGGTAAATGTAATTTAAAATAAATAAATATGGCAATACATGAAATGTTTGGTAATGTATTTCCACATTTATTTACAGTTTTATGTATTTATTGTAACTTTCGGCAGGGATGGTCCTCCACAATCGAAGCGTGTAAGTAAAATAAATCAAATTGACAAGCATTTGCAGAAATGCGCTTTAATTTTCAACTTTAAAATTTCAAATTGAACTTTGGAAATACTTGGTTGTGGTGTTATCTGAAAATAAAATCTTAAACTTGCTTTTCTTTATCACTTTAAAGGCTAAACTCACCCGACAACTCACTGTTTTTCTGTTAAACTATATAAATGAGTGTCTAACAGTGTAATATGTCTGGTCATTATTTATACAGTCATCAGAAGTTTGCTTCTCTATGCTGTTGTCTGCTGGGGAAGTAGCACTACAGACAAAGACTGCGGACGTCTGGACAAACTGGTCAAAAGGGCCAGTTCTGTTCTGGGTCGGGAGCTGGATGAGGGGGAGGCTGCAGGGCATTCTGGGTAATACTAAACACCCCCTCCATGATGTCCTGAACAGCCAGATAAGCAGCTGCAGTGAAGGATTGAATTCTTTGAGATGTAGGACAGGATATGATTTGTTCCTGCAGCCATAAGGCTGTTTAACAGAGACATCCAACATGTTTCCTAAATTATTTTATTAATATTAATCTTTTGTTTTTTCTTTCTCCCCCCAAACTAAAATTTATTTGTATATACACGAGCACTTGACAAATTAAATGTCCCCTTTTTTGGGGATAAATAAAGTATCTATGTATCTAGGATGTAAGAAAAATATCGATATGCGAATATATCGCGACATTTTATATCATGATATTGTATCGATATCCAAAACCAAAGAATCGACTTTAATTGTTCATTAATTATTGTCGTAAAATTAAAAGTATGACAGGTAGTTAGTGGCTGTTTTCACCTTCTTTGTTCCAGTGGATCAACTAGATGAAGTAATAAAAAACAAGTTGGAGAGTTTAGAACGTTTTGATTTACTACAGTTAAATTATTTTGTAAAATTAAAAATATGTAGTCTTACTCATTATATAGTGATATATCGTATCGTTCCATTTGTATCATGACACATATGGTAACACCAGATTCTTGCCATTACACTATCTATCTATCTATGGATTATGCTATTCTTTTTTTTTTTTTTTTGGTATTTCAGTACATTCTAGTAGAATATATTAATGTTGCACCAAAACGAGGCATTTTTCAAAATGAAAATGTGGGGGGGTTGAGTTACATTTGAATGAATTTCAAGTGTGAGCAATGTGAAATTGGGGGATTGAAAAGAGAAGTTTGGATTATTTTTTTTAATTTTATTTATTAGAGAAAAATAGCAGCTAGATTTTGAAAAGGAAACAGTTATTTCTGTTGATCAGTTATTTTTGGATTTTTTTTTTTTTTTACTTTTTCCACACAGCAACAGCTGTAGCATCAATCAGGACACTTTGTGGGCTCTTATTGTGAAGGCGGTCGGGTTTCCGGTCTCGGCAGTCGGCGCTTTTAATCTACGGCGCTCAACAGGAGAAATCTTCATCAATAATTTCATCAATATTCTCATTATTATCAAACAGCTGCTGCCACGTGACCCATTTATGAAGCTTGGTTTGGGATTACGTCACCTCCTCCCTGTCTGCACGAGGCACCTTGATGATGTCATTGATGGAAAACGCTTCGGTGAAGCAAAACGTCACGGCCGAGATCCGCGGCGCCAGAGGCGGGGCAAGGCTGCATGAGGCCCCGGGCGCTGCAGGGCTCCTTTCAAACGCTACATCCGAGTTCTAAGGACAAATACATTTCAATAAAAAATAACTTTGGAGGAGCTTTGTACGAGAATAATACGAAATGAATTGTGGAAAAATAAGAGGGAACAATTTTTCAGCATATGATTACAAACTAAACCACTCGAAACGTAAAGATACAGCAAATCTATAAATTTGTGTTTCATTAAAAAACTGATTTATAGAGGATGATAGCCTAAAGAAATAGAATATAAAAGAACGTTTTCAATTAAAGTTAGATTACTAATGTGAATTTTCACAAGTATAAATCAAATATATAATTCATTCCACATTTCATCCATCTAATGATTGATTTGTAGGCAGCATAATAGATCTTATTTATGCTAATTATTATTGTGACTCGATAATCTTACAGGAATATTCCACCTCTCAGGGAAATGTAGTCTTCTATCTTCCCCAGAGATTAACCCTCTAGGCGCCGGGGTTTTTTCTATAAAATATTCCATTTTGATATCACTAGCTCAAGATGTTGTAGCTTTAATATGGTTATAGATAAAGGTACACTGTAAATTAGAAAAATCTTCAGTATGATCCAAAGTTTGAGAGACGAGCAAAATCATACATCTAATTTGCATATTATGAGGTCATCAGAAGTTGGCACTGTTGGATTGCATGACTTTTAGAATTTTTTGGCTTCTTTACATTGTTTAAAACTTTTATTTCATCAATAATTTTATTTTTTTGTTTAGATTTTTCTATATATGTATTTTCTACATCTATATGTTTCATATTGGCCACAGAATTTTACAGATCCGTCCCAAAAATAACTAACAGGCTCATCAAATTGTCTGATCCACTGGTGATCCTACTCTTCCTCATCTGTCAAGCAAACCTCGCCAAAATCATCATCAGGGACAGAGAACTTTACTGCCGTTTACTCGTTTATAATCAGTCTTTTTTTTCCTCGCCCGTTTTTGATCACATCTGCTATTTTTTCCACTGATTTTTACATCCCTCCCACCTCGGTCACAATTAGCGTTGTGATGAGCAACTTGCTACCCGAACACATATGGGGCGCCAAGTGTAAAATTTTCGTTATTTAGTAGAAATGCACTTTTTTTTTTGAACATTTAGCTTCATTTATACACATTTAGCACACTTTGATACATTTAGGAAGAAAATGTTTCTAGAATTCAACATTTAGCAGCATATTTACATTTTTAAAATCTAAATTCTAAATATTATTTCGAAATGTAACATGATAAATCTAAATGTTACATCTAAATGTTAAATCTAAATCTAAATGTTAGGAACATTTAGAACATTGGACATGTTCATTAGAACATTGGATTTAACATTTAGATTTAATATTTAGATTTAGATTTAACATTTAGATTTAACATTTAGATTTAACATTTAGATTTAACATTTAGATTTAACATTTAGATTTAGATTTGACATTTACATTTAACATTTAGATTTAACATTTAGATGTCAAATTTAGATTTAGATGTAACATTTAGATTTAACATGTTACATTTCGAAATAATATTTAGAATTTAGATTTTTAAAATGTAAATATGCTGCTAAATGTTGAATTTTAGAAACATTTTCTTCCTTAATGTATGAAAGTGTTCTAAATGTGGAAAAATGAAGCTAAATGTTCAAAAAAAGTTCATTTCTACTAAATAACGGAAATTTTACACTTGGCGCCCCATAAACTCATACCTTTCTCTCACCGGGAGAACGTGATGCAGAGCTGGAATGTTGCTGCTTTTGGAGCGTCATGGCGAAACGGGACTGGCTGCTGCTGCGGGACGTTTTAGTTTCACTTTCTCCCGGGACAACTGAACAGATCAGAGGTAAATATTTCTCTTCAGAATCTGAATAAGCCAATACTTCCCGGCAGGGAACTCCGACGTCTCGGCCTGATAAGTTTTATCTTTCTAAAAGTCGCTTTCTCTATACTGTGACCGCAGCAGCTGCACCTCGCATCCCCCGCTCGCGGCGCTGACTTAAAGGCCGATTTACTCCAAAAGTTTCCATGGTAACACACCCAAAAAGGTGTCCAAGATAAAACATGTCCGCCGTCTCCTGGTGTAAAGTAGTAATTAAATTAGTGGTCCTATCTCCAGCTGTGACTCGTTAAAGTCAGCAATGTTGCTTGTCGCAATATTGCAACTTTGGCGCCTAGAGGGTTAAATAAGTGAGGAAAAAAAACAAAAAAATTTCACCATTCTCCTAATCTGGCAGCAGTTTGTTAGCTTTAGCTTAGCATAAACAATGGAAGTGAATGGTAACAGCTAGCATTTCATGTGTAAAAGTGACTCAAAAATGATCTTAATTATTCCTGGGGATCTCAATAACTGACTGAAAATGAAAAAAACACGAAGGAAGGCTTACAGTCGCGCTTTGTCCTAAAGTTGTCCCAAATCTAAATCCGTTACTGGAATGCCTTCGTTACTGTCTTTTACAGTCAATATGATTACTGAGGTCACCAGAAAAAATTCTGATCATTACAGAGTAATTTCCCTGACTTTTCATCACAAAATGCTAGCCGTTACCATTCACTTCCATTGTTTATGCTAAGCTATAGCTGTTGCCAGATCAGGAGAATAATGAAATGCTTTTTCCTAATTTATCTAACTATGGGAATATGGGAACAGATTAAAATCATTTAGGGAAGGAATATCACTTTAATCTCTGTCAGACAGCTATTCAGACAAAACACATGTTTAATGCAAAGGTTTTATAAATATTTATTGTTTTACATTACATTTATTCATCTTTAAAGTCAACAATGTGAAAATTCTGGTCTTCGAATCCTTCCTGAAAATCCTAATCCTCTTAAAATCTGCAGCTTGCAACAAACCAACTAGGGAGGCAGAGATCTGAACTGGTCTTCAACCAGTAACAGAAAGAACAAAACAGTGTTTTAAACCCCTTACAAAATCAGAGGCTCCGCCCACATAGGCCTACCTGACAGCTCAGGTAATCCCTTCCACCAAACCGACTCGTACTGAACCAAAACATCCACTTTCCTTCCTCTATTTATTTTTTTCTCACACTTTTTATTTTTATCCATTTTTTTTCTCTCTAAACAGTCCTGTTGCCATGGAGACAGGTCCTCCTCCGCTCACCTGGAATCACAGAAGGAGAAACACAGTAAGTCATAAAAATACTCAGGTCATTCTCCGAGTTCAGACCGTCAGGCTGACACAGGGTTCCACCAATCAGAAGCTTAAGAGCTGAAAAAACAAAAGTAGGAGTTCATAGGTCATTGTCAGAGGTCATGACCTTTAAATTGAAGATAAATAGTGATCTGTCCCTTTAAAAAGAGCTCCCAGGATTTTTGCTGATGCTTTAACCGCTGTCCCATAAACAGGAAGTGGGGCAACGTGATGTCATGAACGATGACATCACACGCCTCGGCTCGTCAGTCGCTTCGGGTCTGGATTCACTCACCTCACTGTAGGACACATCCCTTCTTCTTTTGGGGGCTTTTTGGGGTCCCGATGCAGTCGTGGAGCCCTGCAAACAAAGAAGGGGACGATCTGATTGGTCGGTTTAAGAGAGAACGGTCAGAAGGTTCTGGACGAACAGAACCAGGAGGTTCTTTGGCGCTGCAGCAGAGACCAACGGCCGATAAGGGGTGAGAGGAAGGTTAAATGTGGAAAAAACAAATGTTTTCCCCGGGCATTTTTAAACCAAGAAGCTGATTGGCTGAGGGGTGCACCTTTAACGCGTTTTGAGGTTTGGTCGTCAGACCTGATTCGGTCGAGAAAGAACTGGAGGTAACATCCAATCATTAACAGGATTTTTTTTTGGTACATTTTAGTAAAACTATAGATTTTCTACTTAAAACCGTCAGTGCGGCGCCCTCTTCAGTTTGAGTTTTCTGGCGGGTCTGCCTGGCATTGCAGTGACGTCTCTAATAGGTGACGGTTTATTTACTTCATCTTGTAAACCGTGGGAGTCCAAAGTGTGGCCCGGGGGCCATTTACGGCCCTTGGACTGATTTCGTACGACCTTTGAGCAACATTTATGATTGGTACATTTTGTTTTTTGTACCACAACAGTGATAATTTTGTTTTGACGAAATACTTTTGTCTGTATTTTCATCAGGTATATTTTTTTCAGACAAAACAAACAAAAATTTTAAAACATATATTGTATAAAGACGAAGATGAAACTGATCGACATCAACGACTAAGAAATTAGACGAAACTCAACAACGATGAATATTCAATCAGATGGCGGAAAGGGTGAAAGGAACAGACAGAAGATCAATCAACAAACTGAAGAGGCGGGACTAGCTGAGAAGAGAACCAATCAGCCGCCTTACTGAGACGTTAAGCTAACCATTGTTTAAATAAACTTCCAGGAGGACAACAGCTGATCGCGTTATGATAAAAAGTAGAACCGTTCACGACTGACGGAAAAAGAAGAAAAGATTTATGGACTTTTTCCACTTATGGCAAGAACAAAACCAAAACCAAAACCAAAAATACGGAGCAGCTTGTGATGGAGAGAACACGAAAGTCTGAAGAGTCACATAACCGCGAATATTCTCTCCAAGGTAAATTCACTTAGATGTTTTGTTTTAATGAGATAACGCTGAAGAGTAGAATGCGCAAACATTGTTATCACAGTTAATCTAACGACCTGAAAAGTACATGCTAGGCAGATAAAAAATAACCGCGTTACGTTCGTCACGTTTCATAATAAAGCTGAAGTTGGTTTCGGGTTTCTAACTTCCCGTTCAGGAAATATCTAAAGGAAAATTACACATTATCTATCTCTAAACTTAGCGTCTTTAATCAGCTTTAGTTTAAAAACTACATAAGCTAAGACATACATACATTGGGGAATGCGTTTGTTCTGTCCATTTTGTTTCTTGCAATTGCGTTTTTTATTTCTACAATGTGTGAGATGTGTATGTTTGATAATTTAGATATTCTAAGCTGTGCATTAAATCTGACCAGTGGTGGTTGGCATGGTTTGGGCCCCCTAAAATGGCTTTAAATTTTAGTCAACTAAACTTAGACTAAAAGTAAACTAAAACCAATGATTCAATCTTGAATAAAAGTAAACATTTAATTCAGACAGAAGAGCAAGACTAGATCATTTTTTTTGTCAAAATAACACTGTACCCCGATTCATTTTTTGATACCAAATTAAACTGATTAGAAAATCATTCGTGGCACAAAACAAATTAGTCATCTTTTGAAAGTCATATGTTTTTCTTTCTTTTTAATTTCATTGCTTAAAAAACTAACACAAAAGCAGATGTAGAGACAACCAAACATAGCTAAAAATAAGACATGTTTTCAAAGGAAGAGTGACCCAAACCCTGTTTTTTCTGCTAAAAAAATTATTTTTTTTAGCCCCGTGGAAATATTTGAAATCGATGTTATTTTTTTCAATTTTATAAAGACAAACCTTAAAAGCCCTGTGTTTTGAATATACAACCCTCCAAAAAATCGTTTTCTACAATAATTCCTACTTTATGTGTTTCATTAGAATTTTACATGTTTAATTTATTGTTAAGCAGTTTAAAAAAAATAATTTTTTTATATTAAAACAATATGTTTTTGTGGCTGCAACAGACTGGCGTCCTGTTCAGAGTGTACCCTGCCTAACGCCTGATAATTGCTGGGATAGGCTCCAGCTGCCCCGTGACCCTGAATTGGATAAGCGGTTAAGAAGATGGATGGATGGATGGATGTTTTTGTGGCCCGTGGACAAGGTTTAGACATCTCTGATGTAAATGTGCTTCCAATCAAGGAGCGACAGAGAGTTTTTGATTGAGCTGTGAAGCTTCTAACTAAAAGTGAAAATACTCTAAGAAACATACAGAAGCAAACGCAGTGGTCTGTTTAGTTGTTCTCTACACCTCCTGCTGTTAAAAATCACTAAAAGACCAGATTAGATAAACTGGCCTTTCAATATGAAACATCTAGTGGTCAAAACCTACATCGACGTTATAGAGTACAAAAGGAGAACGTCTCCATCAGTACGGGTGCAAACTTGTTTAAACTGAGAAGTTTCAACTAAAGGCTCGGCTCTACGTAACTTTCAATCTGCGCAGATGAAGATTGTTGCTGCGGTTTTGAACGACCCTCTGACTGCAGCGCCACCAGCAGCCCAGCAGGGGGAGGCGTTCATGTTTGGCTCATCTATAGAAAACACCGTTAATGATTCTAACGTAATGTTCCAGTTACCACGCCAACAGGCCTGAAACTCTAACTGGACCCCTTCTGGACCTTCTGGGGCGTTTCTATACCTGCCGAACGGATCCGGGGCGCCTTCGACGACCTGTTCCGAGAGTTCGGATCGGCGCCGTCTCTCTCCGGTTTGATTCCCCTCACCTCCAACGAGGTGATGTACTCAAAGTCCGACGCTTCGGCCGCGGTCGGGCCGTTTGGGTCTTTGCCTGGTTCTGGATCCTCTGGGATGAACTGGACCTCCTCCAGTCCTGTGGGGCTTCCGGTTTCTGCGTCCAGACCCGAGTCCATCAAAGAATCCAGACCCTGGGTCTCCTCCTCCGCCTCCTCAGCAGCAGTAGTAGCGGAGTGTTGTTCTACGTTCAGGTTCTGTTGGGGTTCTCCTGCAGGCTCGACCGACCCAGGATCAGGTTTTGTCTCAGGGGGCGAACCGGCAGTCGCCTTCTCCGATTGGTCGGCATCGGACGGGAGAGTGGCAGGGACCTGGATTGCCTCCAGGTGCGTCTCGGGTTGGCCAGCATTACCTGGATTGGGGGGCGGAGCTTCCTGGATTGGTGCCTTTCCAGACGTCTTCTGTGATTGGTCAGAAACGGAGGAGTCGGGGTCATCTACGGCCTTCGCTCTCCGCATCGTCCTGGGGCGCACTGAAAGAAGAACAACAACAACGTTGTTACCAGGGATGTGAATCGTACACAAAGTCACGACTCAATTCAATTCCGATTCCTGGGCTGACGGTTCGATTCAGAAGTGATTCTCGATTCTAATCAATTCGTTTTCTTTATCGATACAGGGGTGGGGGAGGGATTTGCTAATTTCAGGGTCTACTAATATCCTCTATAAGTTGGAATATGTTACGTTACCAAGCTGCACAGCAACCAGCATATTTGCAGCAGTGTCTGTAACTATAACCATATATGTGATTGGTAAATTCCATTCATTTGAAAAGATTAATAACTTTTTTTTAGCTTTTGTTTGTTCTTTAGTACCTAAAATAAGTCGTGCATATTTAGTATGCACCAAACCAGCTTACAAACTGCCATTAAGCAAGTGTTTATGGCTTATTTTATTATTTTCAGTGGTTTTTGTCAAAACTTTTTTAATTCCTACATTATTGAATGTTCTTTAAATGCAAAAGTTTGTGTGTGGCTTATAAAAGAAAGATCTGTCTTTAAAAAAGTAATAAAGTGTATAAGGATGATCATTAGCATCCTTCTCTTAGTCCTTTCAGATGGCCCAAACATTTACCTTCAGCGAAGACTGGGAAGGCTGGATCCTTTTTTTTCTATTTCCGTTTGTGCTAGCAGCTACAGCTAGTTAGCGCTAGCAGCTACAGCTAGTTAGTGCTAGCAGCTACAGCTAGCTACGCACAGAGTAATTAGGAAGATAGGCTGTATTAGGCTGTAAATGATTAGAAAACATGTTTTTAAAGAATCAAACTAACATTTTGGATCGATCCTGAATCATGGTGAATAGTACAACTAATAGTATTAGGGCCATTGTAAACAAAACAAAATTAGTTGGGAGAAAATGTCCACTCAAAAAAACAAAACATTATCAGATTAAAGTCATATAATTTTGCTACTTTTTCACATCACAGAATTTCAGACTTTTTCTGGAAAATATACAATGGTAATCTCAGAATTTCTGAGTTTCTTGGGAGGAAATTTACTCCAAAATATTTTTATTTTGTTTACAGTGGCCCTAATACTCCGTCATAGAATAGTCGTAGATCTCTACCAGGCAGTAGCGGGCGCAGGTTGCAGGATGACAGATACGGTCTCTATGAAACAACTATTTGGTCGGCACAGCTGGGCTGATACTGGGAAGAATGGTGGAGTCAGCAAGTCCAGCAGCTACTTCAGAGCCCCAGAGATATTATTATATGTTATTCATCTCAGGAGAGGAGTGACCGCAGAAGAACAGAAACTAAAGTAGTTTTAGGTGAAGCCTGGACTAGATCGACCCACATAAAAAATTTCTACGCCATCCAACACACGCAGAAACGGAGACTTTCCTCCTTGATCGGTAAGCTAACTCACTAGCTAACTTAACTAGCTAGCTAATAGAAACTAGAGTACAATAGTTTTAGGTGAAGCCTGGACTAGATGGACCCACATAAAACATTTCTACGGCATCAAACGCACGCAGAAACGGAGACTTTCCTCCTTGATCGGTAAGCTAACTCACAGCTAACTTAAGTAGCTAGCTAAAAGAAACTAGAGTACAGTAGTTTTAGGTTAAGCCTGCACTAGATGGACCCACATAAAACATTTCTACGGCATCAAACACACGCGGAAACGGCAACTTTACCCCTGGATCTGTAAGCTAACTCCCTTGCTAATGTTAGCTGTTAGCTAAACTTCTCTAGGATACATTCTTCACTGGACACAGTTCAGGTTGATCACTGGATGTATCAGCAGCAAACCTGGTAACCCAACAGCTGGAATGATGTTTTTATTGTTGTAACTACAGCCTAGATACACTAGATGTCGCTATCGTACTCATGTTCCATATCCAACCTTTAAATGCTACAGTGACCCTCCTGCATGATGCTGCACAATGGACGTTGGCGCTGATCTGGATGTGGGGTGGGAGCTGATGTGGATTTTCTGAAGCTGGATCACTGCTCGCCATCTTAGCAAACCAAAAATGAAACTAAATTTGAACTAAAACCAATGACTGAATCTTGACTAAAACTACAATTAATTTTAGTCGAAAGACATTACGTCCAAAGCCTTAAGAGGGCGACAGAGCGCAAATATCTGCAAAGTTACCTGTGGCGCCTCTGCATTTGGGGCCACCAGATGTCACTGTGGAGCTCTACGCACGGCATGCTTAAGGGGGGGTATTATGCAGGATTTACTTTTTGACTATAACATCCTGATAACATGTTATTTCCGTAATAAAAATATGCCTGAAGTTTTGCCTTGACTCATCCACTTATGTTTGAATAATTTTTGAGCCTCTGCTGGTAGTTATTGGGGAGTTGAAACGCCTGCTCCCACCTATCACCCATCTCCGCCTCCTACCTGACGTAGCTTACTCAGCAGCTGAGCCGCTGCGCCTGCAGCCCCCCCACTCAGAGTAGAGTAGCTAGCAGCAGCTATAGTTAGCTTAGGCTAATTGTAAGGCTAAGAGTTTGGACTTAATCTTTGGAAATAATCCTAGGCCAAAAAACATCTGTTATCTTTGCCTAAATCACTTCACAGAGGACTGATTTCGCATCAAAAGCCTTTTTGATAGTGGATTAAAAAGCAGATTGACCCTAAAGGCAAGACTACTCCATGAGAACCTGTACAGGTAAGAACTATGACTTAGCGTTACTAACTCCGACTTCAAGACGTAGCTTTATATTTCTGTGTTTTTATGGGTGGAATGCAAAACGTAGCTTCATATTTGTTTGAATTAATGGTTTCCATACAAGATGTAGCTTCATAGTGATTAATATTTATAAAACGTGTCAAGGAAAATAAATATTACAAAGCCGGCATTTCTTTTAAAAGCCTCTGAAGTCTCTCTTGTTCTTAGATAAACCCACTTTCAGGGTCAGATGTCGGATCATTTGCGTGTCGTCTTACAATGTCCAGTGTTGCCTTTGTTCACCAATGAGATTCTTTTCCTAAATACTAAAATGCAACACGCTGAAAACTTCTGTAAACTATAAGAGTCCGAGTTCATGCTGTGATAATAATTAGTGTACGACGTTCTACAGGGGGAGTTTCACAAAGAGTAGGAGGGCTTAGAGAGGCTCAGGCGAATATCAAGGCGTCAAATACGGAAGTGATGAGAAGGTAAATTTCTTTAAGGTGGAATTTTATATATATAAACATTTGTGTATAAATGTCCAAGTTTTTGTCAGAATACTGACAAGCCCTTAACATCTGCTTAAATGAAATCAGTGATTGCACATGCACATAGAGAGGCAGCAATGTGTCATCTGGAGTGCATTCTGTCATAAATCTATTAGAAGATGCGATCCTGCTGTCAGCAGCCAGAGATGCGCCCCATTTTCCCAGAAGAGAAAGGTGATTGTGCAGCATAAGTCGTATTAAAAGATCACGTCACGTTTACCTTCTGTTTGACAGAAGCGTGCAGACATTTAATATCTTGTGTCTTCACCAAGACCAATAAATAAATAAAAATAAGTAGCTCGTTTGATAAAGTCTAAATTTAGCACCTTGCATCTTGTACCAAATGTTTAATCTCTCATTTTCTTTCATTAACAGCCAGTGGATTTTAACATCGATCTAAGGACTTTGAAAGATTATTATACATTTAAAGGTGATTGCTAAAAAAATGAGTTCTTCAAAATTTCTCCCAGATGAACGATCTGTATTTTTTAAAGAACAACAATGGTGAGTTACGCTTTGTCATTTTTATGTAGACTATAAAGAATGTAGGTTTCATTCTTCAATTACATTTATGTAAAGTGGCGTTTGTAATATGTAGATGTGTGCCATTTTATCAGATTCATTTAATATTGAATCCAGGGTTCCCAATTACGGGGGAGCTAAGGGGAACTCGACCCCACAACTGACAGACTAAGGGGGAGCTCTAAAAAATTCTGTTTTAATTTAGTTTAGATTTAAAATTAAATCATAATTTGTCCATCTTGTGTGTTAAATTTCTCACATTACATTTTCCGAACATTGACTTCATCTTAAAATAACTTTCACGTATTTCCTTCTGTGACCATGACTGTGTTTTGCCGCTGATTTGTACCGTTTTTTGCTGATCAAGCATATTTGGAGCGACACTGCCTGGGATTAGATTGGACAAAGTCTTAATCAGGTTTTGGACATGCTCTTTAAAAGTAGGCTATACTAGATAATTCCGGTTTTATACACCCCAAAAAATGAGCAGTGAAGAGGACAAGTGCAGGTTAATCGTTCTTGCTGAATCATGTCATGCAACCTTTCCTTTAATTGGACGCAAAAGCAGTGGAACGACCGGAAAGGTAGGAATACCTGGCTCTTAGTGGAAAGTAGGGAGGCACACTGGGCCCGTGTATCAATGGCTGCTTGCACAAAACATAACTGGTGTGCTATGGATGTATGGAGTGAATTACAGAATAAACAAAGAAAGTTTCAAGCATTGAGACGGTTTAGCTAAAAAAAGTAGTAGTTGAAATGTCAGACAGAAGAGAAAACGAACACTAATTTAATGCAAGAAATCAACAAGTGTTTCAGAGATATTGCCACTTCAAAACGGCTTTAAGAAAGCCCCCCCAACCATAATGATTAAAAAAAACTTACTGGCTCTAAAATATGCGTAAATCCTAGCACGCTTGTGCTGAAGTAATCGGGCAAATCACCGATCAAATCAGAACTATGTTTGTTAGAAATTTGTTCACAAATCAGACTTGTGGTACCTACAGATTTAAAGATAATATAGTCCTGCTGTACTGATATTAGATCTTTGTTAAGCAAATATTCTGGTTTTAATGTTGATGATGATCAGCATAGTCATAATGATGGTGTTTCTGATCCAAGTTTCTCCATGATTTGTTGTTCTGGAATGGCTGTAAGGCAGAAAATGCTGTATTTCATGTTGATCACGTTGTTTTTTGTTTGCTCAGAACCTGCTAAACTACCAAAATATTTTTTTATAGTTTTGACCGTTGTGCCATAAATATATAGGTGTGTGCATGTGAATTTTGAAATCGCACAATGAAAAATATGGCTCCCCCAAAAGCTTCTGGGTAAGTCCAACCCTGATTGAATCAATATATAAATCACACTAAAATGGAAATTAGTATTATTATTGTATACATCAATTAGTTGCTGCAATTAGGTGTTGAATTACTGTGCCCCACATAACTTATCGCTCTGGAGACGCCACTGAAAGTTACGGAGTTTGTCTTTAAAGGGTCATTCTACTGAATCTGGAGGAGGCGGATGGAAACGTTATTCTGGAATTCAGCAAACACAGATGGTTTGGGTTATGATCTGATTTAATGTCTGGTTCGCTCTCCATCGTTTATCTGTAAGCTTCAGGGTACGAAAACAGGAAGTGCTGACTTTGGCCTCTGCTGCCGCGCTCCGATCGCGGTCTGGTCCTCCTCAGGGCGTGGCCCTTCCGGATCTCCGCCAGCAGGTGGTCAATGATGCAGCCTTCGTCCTGCTGGTTCACCTCCCTCCTGACTGTAAAAACAAGCGTCGTTCACCAGAAGCCACGCCCTGAACTCTGATTGGTCGATACATCATTTAAGGTGGAACTCACCAATCTTGTTGTTGGATTTCGTCTCCTCTTCTCTTTTCTTCCTCCTCTTCTCCTGCTCTTTGCGGTTCTCGTTCTCCTGCCAGGTGAAGATGAAGATCCGAACGTTTTTTCTCTATGAGGACTTCAACCTGCCGGGAGCTTGTGATTGGCTGCTCACCTTCAGGGCTTTGAGGAAGAGCCCTCTGAAGGTCTTGATGGTCCCGAAGAGTTCGTCGAGGGAGAAGCGGCTGACGTCTTCGCAGAGGTAGTCTGCCAGGTCCTGCCTCCTGTCCTCCACTGAGGACAGGACCATCTGCAGCTGCTCGCACGCCTGGAGGCTCTCCTGGACGGCAGACAGGTACTGCTCCTTCATGTCCTCGGAGGAACAGGAAAGCTTCTTCTCAGAGTTTTGGAGCCGTTTGGTCAGAGAAGTGGCTTCAGCCAGAATGGACTCCATGTTCACGCTGGACAAGAAAAACAGATCAACATTCACTCATCAAAGGTTCTTGTTAAAAAGGGCCGCAAAAACATGCAGCAGGTGATTTACTAACCGGCACAGAGAGTGCTGCGCCTGTTAGATCAATGTTTTTAAATCGCTTTTGCTCTTGATTAGTAATTAATGTGGGCATTTCTGTCAGAAGATGCAAAATATTTGGAGGAGAACGTCCAGTAGGTGTCCCAGGTGTGATTTATAAAACATTTAAAGTGACAGTGCGTAGCTCCTTGACGGAAGGGGGAAGTGCATACCTAAATAATTGCAAGCAAGTTGTATTTGTAGTTTTTACCATAAGTCTTTGGAAATACCCATCAAAATATTGTTGAAAATGAATAAAATTATGCCCAATCATTGAAAAATATTGTCTGCTATATATAACCATAAAAAGGTATAACATACATAGGCGTGGGGGGTACTGTATAAGGACCGACATATTGGACGTGGTGTTTCCTTTTAACGCGGTTACATCTCTTTTCCACTTGTCCTGTTGGGATTCCTTTTCCATAAATAATAAGCCGTCTCCAGCATCTGTTTGCATGCTCTAAACTCATCCTCATTGCTCTGTGACGACGACAGAGCTCGACCGCCCCTCAGTGTATTCTCATTGGACTTTAATTGATTCTTCTGTAATTGTTAAACCACCATTTGTTCGTTGTTGGTAGCGTCGCAGAACGCTGGCTTGTTTGTGTTCATTGGTTCTTGCTAAAGCGGTATTATATCTGCTATCTTTTAATATCCTTTCATTTTGTTGGTATTTTATGGTTGCATGTCTTGTTAAGGATGAATACTATTAACCCTGTGTCCTGACTCCAGATCACCCCCTGCAGACACACACAAACACATCCCACTAATGCTGTGAAGTTTTTTTTTCTAATTCTGTCACTGTTAGTTTTTGGTTGCATACGTTATTCCTTTTTAAATAGTTTGTAGACTGCATGATTTAAGATGAAAAGAAATATGAAAATAAATCCTGTTATATTTTAAAGAGAAGTTCCCCTGATGTATTCAGTGCATGTGAAATTAGATCACCCTTTAGAAAAGAGACTGTATTAGTCTGGCTTATGCTAACGTTCTCCTGGATTTTCCGGAGTGGTGCCCCAACTTAATTCAATAAATTTATCAATTCAACGTCATTAATTGCCGTGTTAATATTAAGGTATTATTCACGACCACTGCTGTTGATGTCAGCCAGGCAAATTGCGTTCCCATTGTGCAGTTCCATTGTATACACACTACAGTCCTCATCTGAGGTTTAAATGAAGAACTTTATGAACAGACTTTAAAAACGTTCACCTCCTTAATACTAGATAAGTAAACTTATCTTTAGTGAAAATTTACTAGAAACAAGTGAAATTATCTGACCGTGCAGTGAGTAAAGTTTTCTTACTAAGATCTGTTCAAATAAGAATAATTTATAGACCTAAATACAGGTAAAATAAGTAAAAAATATGTGAATAATTCTTATTTTGAGCAAGATTTTTGTTTTGAAAACTATTTTTGCTTAAAATAAATGTAAAATAGTTACATTTTACATATACAGACTAAAGAAAAAAAAAGGTAACATTTACTTGAAACAAGTCTAATCATCTAATACAGGAAACTGGAAGCTAGCTTGTAATGCTCAAAACAAGATGGAGATGATAATTTGGCTAAATTTAAGACAGTAAATCTTGCAAAGCTACAAGGAATTTGCAGTGCAGGTGTTGCGTCCGAGCCTTCCTGCGACATGGGCCCGGCCTACAGCTCCGCCTCAGAGGTAGAGCCCCACAGAAACGATCAACACCGCCAGAAAACTATGGGAAACGTCGGCATCGCATTCTCTCAATGGAAATAATGAAGGAGGAGCAAAAACACACGTTTTCTGCTTTACATGCAACAACTTTCACCGTAATGCGTTTTGTTTTTACACCAGCGCCAGTCACAGTGAAACTACCCTGAAATGTGTCCATTTTTTTTTCTATTGTGCAATTAAAATACCGTCTGTTATTCTCCACTAACAGTTGATGCATTTCCAATGCACGCCTAGGAACCCTTTGAAAGCATTGGTTTCTTGTAGGAACGGTCAAAGACAGAGCACCATCCATTTCCGCATTGCTACGCTCGCTTAGTGCCATGTCTCCATTTACAGAAAACAATTGTGGTAAGATTATCGGATCTCGGGTTAGTTGTACTATAATCATAGCAGAAATAATGTGGTGGGATATACAGTAAATACAATTTCTGTCCGTAACTTGTTTTTTTTATATATATCTGTAGATCTGAAAATGAATGGAGTGTCGTTCTATGGAAAGCCAGCGGGCGGATCTCGGCGCAGGACTCCACCTGTGGAAAGTGACGACAGCTGTCACAGTTTTATTGTTCATTGTAGTGGTTTAAGATAGTATAAAATACTGACAATAACTTTGTTACATAAATAACAAACTAGTCATACTTAAAATGGGAACAGACGATTTTTTTTTACTTTTCGTACCACAGATTCCTGTTGTTGTTAACTTGCATCATACCTAAAAATATATCTATTTTATGTGCTATAGTCAAATTAACTTTCTAAACTTAATTTAGCTTCTACTTGAAAGCAAAAACCCAAGTGAAATAAAAGTGAATGTGACGAGGGGTTAATGAAGTTTCTTTAAATGGAATAAATCTGAGCTCAGATCAGCAGAAAGTCTGTTTACCCAGCAGCCTTTTCACAGATATGCAGGTCGTCTGGCAGGTTCAGCAGGTCAGGATGGTCTTTCTCCACCTCCTGTGAGGGACACACACACACACATAAACAAAAGTCTCTGGTTGTGCCATTTGTCCAGCATTAGCAGCCCGAGCAGAGCTCCCCCTGCTGGTACCTCCAGGATGTGGTGCAGCAGAGTGATCCTGGACTTGTTGGCTTTGGTTTCGGTCAGTCGGAGCAGAGTTCCGATCTTAAAACCGTCTGCGTTCCCGGTGTGAGTCCCCTGAAGCACAAGAGCAAACATCACATGACGGCATCGATCCGGAAACATCCCGCCGTATCGACGCCAAGCACGTTTAGGCTACGGTTGGTTCAGTCACGAGGAGACGGGAGATCCTTACATAGTTCAGGAAGTTTCCAACGCTGAGGATGAGTTTGCAGAAGCTGGGCAGCCGAGAGCTCTCCCTCACACCTGAACACACCAAACACGACAGAAGCTTCCTGCGTTAATCCGAGCGCTGCTTCTTCGATTAAACAACAGAGGTAGCCAACTCTGTAACGTTCGTAACCATCCATCTAATGCGTATTAGTCTGCATTTTCAGGCGTTTTTTTACGTTATTGTCTATATTTTCATCTACGGACTTTTGCAGGCTTGGTCCAGAAGCTCCGCTTTGGGTTTCAGCGTCTCCAACACGCAGCTGCTCTCTTCGCACAGCAACATGCACTCGATCCTCAGACCGTAGCTACAACACAAACCAATCAGCAGGAGAAGCATGTGCATGTCAGTGATTGTTTTATCAGCGCTTCTAGCTAAAGACAGGTGGCGCTGTCCTCTCACCTGGGCACATTCAGCAGCTGCAGGTAAAACTGATCCACGGACGCCAGTTTATCCACGTCTCCCTGGTGAGACTTTAGGTTCTCTATCTGATGACGGACAGGTGAGATAAACAGGTCAGTTGAGCTGGAGGGGGAGGGGTGATGTAAGATGTAGGAAAGGTCAAAGGTTTCAGGTAAGTGTGGGACAAATACGGAACCAGTGGAAACACAGATACTATGGAGATTTAAATCAGATTAAGGATGAAATACGATATATTCTGGGGAAAAATATGACCTCTACTGGTGTAAAACAAGTTTGTCTATGGCTACCTCCCAGAATGCATTGCAACGTTATTTCACAATCTATTTCTGGCTCCTGTGAAAGGTGCACTTAGACAAGTTTTAGTACAGCAGTGTAAAGCGATGGGCACTGGAAGGATCTGGAACATGTGTGGGAAATGTGTTGGACAGGTAGAAGGAAGGTTTGGGACCAACAGTGGGGTAGACAATTATTTGAACCCCTCGCTGATTTTGTTTATCCAATGACAAAGAAATAAAAAGTCTCAGAACAAGGTCATTTTAATTGTAGGTTTATTTTAACAGCGACAACAGATAGCACATCAAAAGGAAAATTGGGAAAAAATAACTTCAAATAAAAGATAGAAACTGATTTGAGTGAAATAAGTATTTGAACCGTCTAACAAAGAAAGACTTAATACTTTGTGGCAAAACCCTTGTTCCTAGACCTGGGCGGTATACTGGTTCATACCCAAAACTGGTGTTTATTTTCATTATTATAATAATTTCTGGGGAATTGTTTCAGCAGGGACCGATTTCACTGTTACACGCTCTTCACCACAGCATGAAAAGTAACGTTTTTAACCAGTACAGCTGCTGGCAGGAGCTACCAGAGCGAGAACACAATGTTGAGTTTAGAAGTTTTATCGGCTCTAAAAGGTCAGACGAGAACCGAACAGCACATCTTTTAGTAGCACTATTGCGGGTAATCAGTAGGGGGGAGTGTTGAGCGCTATTTGACCATCGGGAAAGAAATCAAAAATAGTGGTAAACATGTTCTAGATACCATCTACGATACTTCTGCCAAATTTTTTTTTGTTGTTATCTGATTATTAACCAGCTAATAATCTCCTACGGCCGCCATGTTTATTTTACTTCTTTAGCGAAATCCGGTCTGAGTCTGTACTCTGCCCCCTAGCGGGATTCTTCAGTACTACATGCAAAGCCAGTACAAGATGCAATTTGCTGCTTGCGTCAACGTGACGTTAAAAAACTAGTTTACTTTCAGGTTTAGAACATCAAGTAAGCCTATTAAAATCATAACCATTTTAATTTTTTTCATATCATTCCAATGTGTCTGGAAAAAAAACAACATGATGCAGTCCAATTAACAGTAAAATTGGCTATGTAAAGCGCATTTTATATTATTCATTCTTGTACGATGATGTGGATATGAACGGCCTTTTATGGCAAAAAAATAGGCCCCTCCATGACCTTAATGTGCTTCTTCTTGAGCCGCTCCTTTGTTGCCTTTGCTGCATGTTTTTGGTCATTGTCGTGATGGAACACCCATCTACGACCCACTTTAAGTTTCCTGGCAGAAGGAAGGAGGTTGTCGCTCAGGATTTTGCGATCCACGGCTCCGTCCATTTTCCCGTTGATGCGGTGAAGTTGTCCTGTGCCCCAACGCAAAATGTTTCCACCTCCATGCTTGACGGTGTTTTGGGGGTCGTAGGAATTATTTTCTTCCTCCAAACACGGCGAGTTAATGCCAAAGAGCTCATCGTTGGTCTCATCTGACCACAGCACTTTCTCCCATTCACTCTCTGAATCATTCAGGTGTTCATTGGTGAACTTCAGACGGGCCTGTATATGTGCCTGCTTGAGCAGGGGGACCTAGCGAGCTCTGCAGGATTTTAATCCATTGCGGTGTAATGCGTTTCCAATGGTTTTCTTGGTGACTTTGGTCCCAGCTACTTTGAGGTCATTAACTAAGTCCTCCTCTACAGTTCTAGGATGATTTCTCACCTTTCTCAGAATCGCTGACACCCCACCAGGTGAGATCTTTCGTGGAGCCCCAGACCGACGTCGATTGATGCTCATTTTGTGCTCCTTCCATTTTCGAACAATTGCACCAACAGTTGCCACCTTCTCTCCCAGCTTCTTGCTAATGGTTTTGTAGCCCATCCCAGCCATCTGCAGGTCTGCCATTTTGTCTCTGACATCCTTGGACAGAACTTTGGTCTTTCCCATGTTGGAGAGTTTGAAGCCTGATTGATTGGTTGATTCTGTGGACAGGTGTCTTTAATGAGGGTAACTAACTGAGTAGGAGTGTCTAACCACTCTGTGGGAGCCAGAACTCTTAATGGTTGGTAGGGGTTAAAATACTTATTTCACTCAATGAAATGCAAATCAGTTTCTATCTTTTATTTAAAGTTATTTTTTAAATTTTCCTTTTGATGTGCCATCGGTGGCTGTTAAAATAAAACTACCATTAAAATTAAAACTGTTATGAGACTTTAAGTTTGTTTGTCAAACTTACAAAATCAGGGAGGGGTCAGATAATAATTTCCCCCACTGCATGTTGGACATCGAGGGGAAGGTGTGAAAGTCCGTTTAACTCTGACCTCATGTTTCTCTGGAAGCAGCTTAACCAGCTGTTTGAGGACTTCCACGTCGAACTTGGATCGATCTCCTCTCTGGATCAGGGACACAAACTCCTCATTGGAACTTTAGGTGTGACAGAGCAGAAGAAACGAAGAGCGTCAATCTTCTACAGTAAACTGGTTAAAGTCAGAGAAGCGTTCCTATTGGCTGGAAGGTTCACCATTTGAACTGCTTGAGGAAGATGTTCAGGTTCAGACTCTTCTTCGCGTCAATGAAGGAAATCTGTGGACACAGAGGGACAACAGAGGGAAAACTGGTCAAATAATGTCTTCATCAACACAACAGAATTTTCCAAACTGAAGGGTTTTTATTTTCCAGGGAACCTCTTTGGGTTCAGTTTTGGTCATGGTTCTAGTTTTTGTCTCGGTCGGAGGGAGACTGAAGAGCTGCTCGATGCTGCAGTAATCCGGTTCCACCGGCTCCGTAGAAAAGGACGTCCATAGAGACCGATGGTCTGTGGACACACAGAGAGGCATGGAGTCCAGAACCCGAACCGGGTCGAAAAAAAGGTCAGAATCAAACACGCTCACCTGTCACCACCCTGGACGGCAGTTTCTGCCAGTTCAGCTTCTTCATCCTGAGGGTGGGGCAGGGGGTGGGGCTTGAGTGGTGGGCGGGGCCAGAGTAGGCGCTACCTAGACCCGAGACTACCTGCGCTGCAATCATTTCCCCTGGAGGGGGCGGAGGCGGTGGAATCCCCATGCCTGGTAAAGGTGGAGGAGGTGGTGGAGATCCTGCGCCAGGTAAAGGTGGAGGAGGTGGTGGAGATCCTGCACCAGGTAAAGGTGGAGGAGGTGGTGGAGATCCTGTGCCAGGTAAAGGTGGAGGAGGTGGTGGAGATCCTGCGCCAGGTAGAGGTGGAGGGGGAGGAGGAGGCGGAGCTCCTACACCAGGTAAAGGAGGTGGTGGCGGCGGAGGAGGACAACCAGCTGCAGGGGGCGGAGCCTGTTTTGATGCTACTAAGGCCTCTAATTGGCCGGGAGGGCAGCTGGGGGGTCGAGTCTGCACCGCCCTGTCGACAGTTTTGATCTTTTGATTGGACGAGGGAACCTTTTGGGGGAAGAGTCTATCCAACAGGGACTCTCCAGGGCCTACATCAGCTGGAAACAGATAGAGACATCGGTTACATCCGGTTGGAGCCGCCTTCCGATCCAGAACCTCAAACGGGACTTACGGTCCTGGGCCAGCAGCGTGGCTCGGTCGGTCAGCGCCTCCAGAGTTGACCAGACGTCGGCTCTCTCTGGATCCACCATCAACAAGGCCTGAAGGATGGAGAGCAGCTTGACCGAGGAGGGACAGCTGGACACCTGTCCGAAGAGACAGGGAAGCGGCAGTTAGACGAACAGAACAACTATTTTGGCTTACTAGCTAAAATTTTTGCTAACCATTTTGGCTTCCAAGCTAAATATTAAATATTTAGCTGACCATTTTAATTTACTAGCTACATATTTAGCAAACTATTTTAGCTTGTAAGTTCAAATATATAGCTAACAACTTTAGCTGACAAGCTAAATATTTTGCTAACCATTGTAGCTTACTAGCTAACTATTTAACTAACAATTTTAGCTTGCTAGCTAAATATTTAACTAACCATTTTAGCTTGCTAGCTAAATACTTTGCTAACCATTTTAGTTTGTTTGCTAAATATTTAGCTAACCATTTAGCTTACTAGCTAAATATTTTGCTAACAATTGTAGCTTACTAGCTAAATATTTAACTAACAATTTTAGTTTGCTAGCTAAGTATTTAGCTAACAAATTAAACTTACTAGCTAAATAGTTTGCTAACCATTTTAGCTTGTTAGCTAAATATTTAGCTAACCATTTTAGCTTGTTAGCTAAATATTTAGCTAACCATTTTAGATTGCAAGCTATATATTAAATATTTAGCTAAACATTTTAATTTACTAGCTACATATTTAGAATCAGAATCAGCTTTAATGACCAAGTATTACACGTCAAGGAATTTGACTACGGCAACTGTTCTCTCCAGCACAGAACTTAAATAAGTGAAATAAAATAAAATAAAAAATTAATACCAATAAATAATAAAGGATAATATATACACCAAACCGGGGTTATTGTACAGTGAGTATATACAGCAGAGCAGATTTATAGTTTATTGTTCATGTGAATGGACTCACACTCTGACTACACAGAGTTCATCAGAGCGACAGCCTGGGGGAAGAAACTGTTCTTTTGTCGGGTGGTTTTGGCGTATAAAGATCTGAAACGCCGGCCTGAGGGGAGGAGCCTAAACAGATTGTGGCCAGGGTGTGAGGGGTCAGTGGTGATTTTTCTAGCCCGCTTCCTGACCCTGGCCCGGAAAAGGTCCTGAATGGAGGGAACATCATTTAGTAAACTATTTTAGATTGTAAGCTAAATATATTACTAACAATTTTAGCTTACTAGCTAAATATTTCGCTAACACTTGTAGCTTACTAGTGTGGTAATTCTGCATAAGGTTTAAACTTTTATCATTGCTAAATACTTTGCTAACAATTTTAGCTTGTTAGCTAAATATTTAGCTAACCATTTTAGCTTACTACCACAAATCTGGAACAAACCTCCAGAAGAATGCAAAAATGCTGAATCGTTGGGCTCTTTTAAATCAAAGATTAAAACCTTACTATTCAGAGCTGCCTTTGAGCCCTAAATTGCGCTTTCTGATCACTACTTGATTCTCGTGGTTTAATTTTTTTCTTCTTTTTTTTCTTTTAATTTTTAATCTATTGTGTTTTATCTGTTTTTGTTCTATATTGCATAAATTTGTCTTTAATCTGTTTTCAATCTATATTGCATAAATTTGTTCCTTACGTCATCTTTTCTTATTGATTGATTGTGTCCATCTGTTAAACCTATATGTTTGTTTTTCTCTAATCATGCTTCTGTAACCATGTATTTGGTATCATTATCACTGAATCATGTAAAGCACCTTGAACTGCCTTGTCTTGAAAGTGTGCTATATAAATGAAATTGCCTCGCCTTGCCTACTAGCTAAATATTTTGCTAACCATTTTAGCTTACAAGCTAAATATTTAGTTTTTAATGGAATATTGAATTTGTAAACTTCATTTTTTTGAAACTCACATTTAAAAATGCATAAATACTATGGATGCAAAGGTGACTTTGAAAAACAAACCCTAATTTATTTATCTTATGACAGGTCAACGGTGAATTCAGACCAAAAAAGTCCTTTGGTCCGCTTGTCTGGTCTGGACCAAAGGCAGACGTAATTTATTTTCTTTTGGTTTGGTTCGCATTCAGATTGTAATTTTTGCAGTGAACTATATTTTGTAAACACATCCACGCGTGTGGATTGGAGCTGGACACTCCTGGTCTAGGTGGATCGATTAGAGTTCTGTGATTTTATTTTAAAACCCAACCCTGCTTTAAACTGGACCAGAACCTCCTCCCCGACTTGTCTGCTGGGTTCCTTTGGAAATGTATTAACGATACAGGTCCAGAAGTTGGACTTGAGGACGGTGCTGATGGTTGGGTCAGAGCTGACCGAGGCGTTACCTTGGTGAAGAGTGAGGTGAAGACCTCCTGGTGGTTGCTCATGTCAATCCCTCCGTACAGTCTCTCCATCTCCTCTTCATCATCAGCCATGGAGTCTTCAAATGCGTCACACTGGATGTTTAGGTCCATGTCCTCCGTCTCTCTGGAAAAAGGTGCAGAGACGTCAGAAACGTGCTAAACACTGGTCAGCGAAGACAAGGGGCGAAAAAAATAAAGTTACCTGAGTTTGGGGAGTAGATCCAGCAGCTGCAGCCCTAAAACATATTCAGATAATTTGATTCTGGACTTGATTTCATACTTCAACAACGTCCAACACCACTGGACCAGAAGAAAATATAACATGTTGGTGCCCTGACCAGTTTACAACCAACAAACCAACCGCTGAGTCCAAACAACCTTCCAGTGAAACCATTAAATTAAAATCCTGCCATTTATTGACCTGGTGAAACAGTCCGACACTGTCTGAGGGGAACCAGAACATTACAGCGAGTCCATTGGAAAATAGGATATTTAGGCACATTGTTCCTGCAGCTTGTAACAAATAATAATAAACACTAATGATTCATATTATTTAAAAGCGCCTTTCAGGAAACCCAAGACCCAGATCAAGTAAAGTACAACGATAAGTTCAGTGTGAATATGCAGACATGAACAGAGATAGAAGTAATGCTTCTTAAGTCCGTGGTAAGAGAGTTCCTGAAAGGTCTACTACCCCTTGTGGTGAGGTGGAAATAAGGCACGGAGGGGTGAAGAGAAGAAAACTGAAGTGAATGGGCAGATAGGGTATGTTTAATCAATCAGAAAGGTGAGGAGAGAGGTTATAATTATGAATGGAATGGTGAACAGAAGCTTGATTATTATGCAGAATCTCAGAGAGCCAGAGAAGTTCCTGAAAGACGGGGATGATGTGCTGTTTGGAAGGGGTTCTGGGGTAATGTGGGCAGCAGAGTTTTGAACCAGTTGTTGTTTATGGTAGGTCTTTGAAGGACTGGCGATGGACAGATGGATGGAACATGAGAGGTATTTGGTATAAGGGTGGGGGATAGTATGGGGTACCAGGCCTTTTGGTACGGGCTCTTAGGTCTATGTACGACGCTGTCGGAGTGTGGTTAGCATTGCAGTAGGTTGAGCTCGTTTCCAAGGCTGCCCTCTGTCACTGATTCTGTTCGTAACTTTTATGGATAGGATTTCTAGGCGCAGCCAAGGTAATAAAGGGATCCGTTTCTGTGACCTCAGGGTTAGGTCTGTGGAGGATTATTGTTTAGGGCATCACATCCTTATCTCTTACTGCTTCTAACAAGTAAAAATCACATTCAAAAGTACAAATTGTAAGAGTTTAAAAGCACGACAGAAGCTAATAAGCTATGTGCTAACTGCTAGCCATAGCACGAACACTCACCTAAAGGATTATTAGTATATTAGTAATATACTAATAATATATTAGTATTAGTATGCGGCAGTCCTGTGGGTGAAAATGCCTTGTTGATGCTAGAGGTCAGAGGAGAGTGTGCCGACTGATTCACGCTGATAGAAGAGCAACTTTGACTGAAATAACCACTCGTTACAACCCAGGAATGCAGCAAAGCATTTGTGAAGCACAACATTGAGGCGGATGGGCTACAACAGCAGAAGACCCCACCGGGTACCACTCATCTCCGCTACCAATAGGAAAAAGAGGCTACAATTATTTTACAGTTGAAGAATGGAAAAATGTTGCCTGGTCTGATGAGCCTGGCTTTCTGTTGAGACATTCAAATGGTAGAGTCAGAACTTGGCGTAACCAGAATGAGAACATGGATCCATCATGCCTTGTTACCACTGTGCAGGCTGGTGGTGGTGGTATAATGGTGTGGGGGATGTTTTATTGGCACACTTTAGGCCCCTTAGTGCCAATTGGGAATCGTTTAAATGCCACGGGCTACCTGAACATTGTTTCCGACAATGTCCATCCCTTCATGAGCACCATGGCTACTTCCAGCAGGATAATTCACAATGTCAAAGCGCCAATCATTTCTAATTGGTTTCTTGAGCATAATGATGAGTTCTCTGTACTACAACGGCCCCCACAGTCACCAGATCTCAACCCGATAGAGAATCTTTGGGATGTGAATGGGAGCTTCGTTCCCTGGATGTTCATCCCACAAATCTCCATCAACTGCAAGATGCCATCCTATCAATATGGGCCAACATGTATAAAGATGCTTACAGCACCTTGTTGAATCAATGCCACGTAGAATTAAGGCAGTTCTGAAGGAGAAAGGGGGTCAAACACCGTATTAGTTTGGTGTTCCTAATAATCCTTCAGGTGAGTGTATATTTAACAAGCAAGAAATGCATTCACACTCCATGAGCTCTGGGATGAAAAGTAGCCGAGACCACTTCTGCATGACAACATTCCCTTCTTCCAGGCGTCTAACAGCGTTTTTGGGTCCAGGATTGTCAACAAGCCAGTATAATCAGCCTGGAATACGTCACTTTCCTCTTCTTTTTTCAAAAACAATCAGTAGTTTCTGCACTGTAGCTGTTGCTCATTGTTCTTTCTTACGCTTCACGGACAAAGACAGCCTTCTACGGCAAAAATATGTTTTAAGTTCGCCGACTTTCTACTGTTCAAAAGAATCACTATTGCAGCTTTCACTATCTATATGCATGTTCAATTCTGCCAGTTTGGGGTCCGAAACCCCAGAATTTATTGCACCCATCGCAATACCGAAATTAACAAGAAGGGATGCAGACAAGATGGCAATAGGATGAAATCGGTTAATATTGCATGGGTTGAAATTGGTCATATAACTGATGTAACATTAATAGAAATTACGGGCTGTTAAGGATAAGCAGTGGCTCTGAACCACAGGTGAAGGGAAGTTGCAATAGTGACTGGTCTTCAGTAAATTAGATTTGGTGCCAGGATTTTGATTCGGATCAACTGTCTGTAAGTGAAGAAGGTGAAGGGGAGGAATCGGGCCTGCAGGAGATTTTTAACTGGGTGTTGAAGATCGAAATCATAAAATGGTACCAAGAGGGGGAATGTATGTTATAAAGAGAAGAGGGCCAAAACTGGAACCCCGAGGAACACCAGAAGTAACAGTGGAAGAACGAGAATGGAATTATTTATGTTGACCAAACTTGGAGCGATTAGAGAGGTAAGACTGGGACCTGGATGGGGGTTTGTTGGAGATGCCAGAAGAAGAAAGTCTGTTCAGGAGGATGAGTGGGAAATAGTGTCGACGGCTGAACTTGGATCCAAAAGTACCAGAATCGGCTCAGAGTAGCAGATCATTAGTGACCTTTCTAAACTGTGAGATGAACCAAACCAGATCGAAATCTCTCGTAGATGTTAACAATGAACCAGCAGTTATTTAAGTTGAACTGCAAGTATTTTTCTTAAGTGTTAAGTGAATAATAGCAGGAATGAGTGGGAGGAAGGAAGACAGGCAAGATTTCACAAGTTCTGCAGTCATCAGGATGATAGTTGACAGGCTTTTATGTGCATATATGGTCAGACATATCGGGAAGAGGAGGTAAACAGTCATCTGAGCTGAGCTGCTGGTGAAGGTTATTAATTTTCCTTCTGAAGAACAGCCTCAAGGAGTTACAGGTTTCAGACGAACAGAAGTGAGTCGGCAAAGTGTTGAGAAACAAGATTATCCTCGTAGGAACTGATGAAACGTGAGGAAAAGCTTTGTTTGGCTTGAGTAGATGACATTTAGAGATCTTAAACTAGAGTTATTAGGACATTTAGTAGAAATGGTTATAATAAAACACCATGTAGAATGAGAGCAGGTAGAATCTAAAGTACACCTCTGGAGGACTCCTGATCACACAATGTCTCATAAACACCAGGAATGATCCACTGTACATTATGTTCCATTTGTGGCTCATTGTGAGCATTAAACATGAGGTCATACAGCTCCAGCTTGTAATGTTTTCATAACCCAGAGGGGGGCGGGGCTTCTTCATACCTCTGCTATGGGTTTGAAAATATCGGAACTTTTTCTGCAGCCTCCAGAGGCCCGATCCCAGAACAGAAACCCCCAGAAAATCGATGGGAACCGAAAAGGACTGAATGATAGAGGAACTGAATCAGGAATTAATTCAAATCATTCCACATAAAGTCAAACTGAACTGAAATCATTTTTCAAATATTTCAGAAGGGCTCATTTTAAAGGAAAAATCTGTTGTTTTTTTTCAATAGAAAGAGAAGGTTAAGGGTCACACTTTTTTTGAGAATACGTATTATTTTAAGATATGTTGGTTGGTCTCTATGTCTGCGTTTTGCTTCATTTGTGCAACGAAATTAAAAATAAAAAGATTGTTAAATGATAAATAATTTGTTTTGCGCAATGGATAATTGTTTAATCCTTTTATTTGTCAACAAAAATGACTGGTTTATAAAAGAAAGTCTCCATCTGCATCAATCAGTTGTGTTGTGGTGCTAATTCCAGAAAGATCCCTTAGATCCCTGATCTAAGGCAAAATGAATCAAATGAAAAGGATGAAACTATCAAACGAACTGAATCAAATCAAAGACAATGCGTTCCATTTAGCTCGGAAGTCGGAGCTGGTTTTGGCGTCACGCCTGAGTAAACGGCGTTCCGGTTAACGTCGTCGGATAAATCGGGATTCCAATATGGCGACGCCCAGGTAGCCGTAGTGTAACAGCTTTCAGACGAATTCCTAATAGTGCGTCTTGTAAAGTAATAAAGTTTCCACCACAGCTACTATTGTTCATGCAACGAGAATATGTTGTATTCTGTTCGTAATCGGAACTGGAATATTCTGACTTCCGAGTGCAAAGAAATAAAAATGAACTGGAACGCAACCTGATGTCGGACTTTTTGCTCTGACTTTGACTTTCAACATGGCCGCTCACCAGTGTTGCCCCAGTTACTTTGTAATATAGTAATCAGATTACCAACTCCTAGGGGTGTAACGATACGTTTTTGGACCGATATGATGCGTATTGATATAAGGCCAAAAGATTCGATACAGCGCGATATATACGTGTTTTTAAACGATACGATTTGATACGATAAATCGATTCGATACTGACACAAATTTTGTTGTACAGTTGTAGAATGACAAAGCACTTACTTACAAATTACCGATACTAATTGAAAGTTACTCCACAAACACAAACGAATGCCTTTTCAAGGAGTTTTATTTGCTTTGCTGATTTATGTATTCCAAAAGTTCAATAAATGTAACCACACTCAAAGTGCAACATTAGAACAAGCTAGTTCTTTTAGTATTAGGGGTATAACGATATGTTTTTGGACCGATACGATGCGTATCGATATGAGGCCAAACGATTCGATTCAAAGCGATATATAAGTGTTTTAAAACGACACGATTTGATCACAGGGGTGATGCATCGATACAATCGATGAATCGTTACACCCCTCCCAACTACTGATTATTCCTTCCAAAAGTACATTTGTTACTTTATGGATCATTTTAAAAGTAACTACGTTAGATTACATTTTACTTTCAGCAGCCATCAACACTACCCACTGCCTCAACATAGAAACAACAACCACTTTTGCCAATACTCACTTTTTTGTAAGAGGTTTTCAGCGGTAAGGCTAGAAAAATACTTGTTTTTTTTAACCTCATAGTGAAAACAGCAGCAGGCTGTGTGTTGGTACTACTGGAGAGTTCCACTAGGGGGCAGAGTACAGAACTCAGACTGGATAGAGTGACAGATTTGTAAGGTAGAAAGAAAACAAACATGGCGACCGTAGAGGAGATAATCAGCCGTTTCATTTTCAGATTACGGCAGAAAAAGAGGGCAGCGGTGTCGTAGAAGATATGCAAGATCATATTTATCGCTATTAATGCTAGTTTTCCTACAGCTTTTGCTGCCGTTTACCCTGTGTACAAAGTAGGGCTGGATATCGATGCAAATTTCAAGAATCGATTCAATTCAATCTGATGCAGTTCAATATCGATACACATCAGCGTGTTTTTTTTTAACCGTTATCGTAATCATGTGCCTGAAATCAATGACTTAACACAGGCACAAAATTTTAAAATGGCCGTCTGGACTTTTCCTTCCTATTTCAGCTGTAAAAAGGGCAAACTATTCTAAAAAATAAAATCAATTTTTGAACTTACGAATCGATTTCTACAATAATCGATTGAGAATTGGTTTTTCTATTATTTCAACACAGCCCTAGTTCAGAATATCTCTTTTTGCTCAAGATAATAAAAAAAAAGTAACGCACAATGGCTCGAACACACAACTTGTTTGATTACTGGTATGGAAATAGCGACGCGTTCGATTTAGTTGTTACTGAGAAAGTGGTGATATTAGGAGGAACACGTTACCGGTAAACAGTAAGTTTTGGTGGAAACATGTTTATATTGTAAGATACAAAACGATATAAAAATCAATGTTTCGTGTAGAGCATGCGGCTCTAAACTTGACGACATAAAAGAGGTGTTTCTATATGGAAAATATAAAAATCGATGTTGGTAAGAAGAAGTGCCAACTGCTGCTAGCCGGGCATCGCTATATTGGAATCCCGATTTATCAGACTATGTGAACTAGAACGCAGTTTACTCCGATTTTTTTACTCAACTTTCAAGATAAATATAATGCACCAAAAGTCTCTGACTTTCTGAGTGCAACGTCCGACCTCTAGGGGGCGTTTCAGGTGATTCTGACCCCAAGTCTGAATTTTTCTGACTATAATAGGAACGTTTGGAAATTGGAAATGAATAAAAAAGGAACAGAGAACATTTTTGTTCTTCCCTCTGATCTTCTGTTAATATATTCACTGGACAGAATTTAAATCCACAGTTTTACATCATTATGATAAATAGTTCAGGACTTCTTGTAGCTTTATTTACTGCGGACGACTAATTCCAGCCACTAAGAAACTCTTCCCAGGTGAATCTTCCATCCAAACCGCTGATGTCTTATCATTTAGTTTTACGAGGG
The DNA here is from genome assembly GCA_028564705.1 of Apricaphanius iberus. Lineage (NCBI taxonomy): Eukaryota > Metazoa > Chordata > Actinopteri > Cyprinodontiformes > Aphaniidae > Apricaphanius > Apricaphanius iberus. Next base: position 698,137 of record JAPXFQ010001642.1, read on the forward strand.
ATGAGATCTTGTTCATAATAATTTATAACCTCAGGGGAAACCACAGTCGGTTCCCAGTAGAACCAGATTCTGAGTGACATGAAGGTGACGACTCATTACTGGAACCAATCAGCCGTCGTCGTGAACGGAGGAAAGGCTCATGGGCACCATGTTGGTTCTGGTCGTACCGATGAACTCGTGTCTCAGTCGTTGCCTCTTGCGCAGCTCCTCCTGCCCCAGGACCAGAACGTTGACGGTTCCCATGAGCGTCACCATGTAGGGGACGTTGTCGGTGGCCTGGAGCTCGTTCATGATGACGCTGAAGCGGTACTGCTGCTTCTTCAGACTCTGGAGACACAGAGGAAGAAAGCGTTCAGGAGGAGCCGCGCCTCCGTCGCTCAGATGAAACGGCAGAGAAAGTGAGAAGCAGCTTTTTGTTCCTGCTGTGGGCCCGGGGCGGATCAGAACACGTCGGTGGATACAGATGTTATCTACAGCAACACCCTGATTATATATTGTTACTGACAAAGGGAAAGATTGAAAGCTGATAACGAACAACTTTGGCTCACCACCCAAATCCTGCAGCTGCATTAAACCGATCTGAGAGAATATTTCTGGGGATTTACATGTTCAGACATTTTCTGCACTGGGGAAAAAACGTAGAAAGCAATGCATGGCGGTTCTGAACCTGATACCATCCAGATTTTTCTCCAGCTTCAGAAAATGGCAGCATGAAGAGCAGAATGCTGATCCGTTTGTTTCAGGTCCAAATGGTTCTGAAGCTGACTCCTCCAGGGAGCCACACTTTCTCATTTTTATCTGTAAATAACTTAAAAACTTATTTTATCCCTCCCTTTTTCTTCCACTCTACTTTCCATTAAAACACTTGGATACAGGCAGCCACTCTGCCAGCTGTCTTCACCTCTACATGATTTATCAGTCTCAAAGTAGAGGTGTATGGATGACCATCCCTGCCAAAAATAAATACATAAATGTGGGTATAAATAAATAAGTGAGGAAATACATTTGTAAATAAACATAGAAAGAATTTGGAAACAAACAACAAATGTGTGAATAAAGAAATGAATGAAATTGGAAATGCTTTTGTAAATACAGAAAAAAAATCTAGAAATAAAAAATAAATATGCATTTATAAATTAATAAGTATAGCAATCAAATGTGTGAATAAATAAATATATTGGTAAATATAATTGAAAATAAACTACTAAATAAATCATTATATGTGGGAATAAATAAAATATTTAGTAATGTACTTACACATTTATTTATTTTCACATTTATTTATTGCTGTTTATTTCCTAATTTATTTTATTTCCATGTTAATCCGTTTATTTCCACTTGTATGATTTATTTATTTATTGAATTACTTATTTTGGGGGTGGGGATATAATCTTTATGTGCAGAACTCAGAGCACAGAGCAACGTTTCCGCAGTGAAACTTTAAAACGTGACACTAGAAAAAAGCAGAAAGGACTCCCAGCTATCACTGAACTCTGCAGCGTGGGAACATTAGTGGTTCCTCCTGCTGCTCGTTCCCGTTTCCGCACTCCCAGGCTGGGATTAGCTCAATTTAGCTGGGATGCTAACCTCATTATCTGGGTGTGTTAGCTCGATTAGGAGTAGGCCGCATCGCTTTGACTCCAGCTGAACTAAGGCAACAATTAATTTTTTTCTGAACTGCATGTAAACAAACTGATTGGTTATCTTGTCTTATACTCTGGCTAGGTTTGCTTGTACTATCGTATTTGTAAAAACAAAAAACAAATGTAATCAAATCTCCAGTCAGTTATATGATTTGTGTTTTAGAAAATAATAAAATCAAAGTAACTTCAAGAAGTGAAAGGAAGGAATTTAAGGAAAAAGAAAAAAAAATCTGGATAATAGCGTATTGAATCAGGAGTTTTGTGTACTGTTACACACCCAACTCAAAGTCTAACAAAAAGCATTAAATTATCTTTTTAGCTGTATTTAAACATTCTCTGATGTCTGTAGATCAGTGCAGGACGAAGGTGTTAATCTGGGGTGAAGGAGGTCTGAGCTACAGGATTATCCGGATATCATGTTTGAACCCAGACCTGAAGATAATCTGTCGACTGTGGCAGAGGAAGAAGGGGAACAAAGATGGAGGAGATGAAACTTAGCGTGTCTGCTGTGAACCTTGTAGTTCTCCAGGGCATCCAGCGTCAGGCTGCATCCCTCGGGGTCGAAGAGAGCGAGCGCCGCCAGAAGCTCAAACACCTGCATCTTCACCATGACGTTGGACGTGTCCAGAGCTGCAGGAGGACGTAGGGACAGGAGGTCAGAGAGGGATAGAAGCTGCTGGTCTCTGCATGGGGGGGGGGGGGGGGCGAGAACAGCTTCCTGTCTGTTGCAAAGATCGAAGATAGAAGGAAACTGATACTGAAGGTCAGAACCAACCAGGAACCAGCCGGTTTAACCTCAACGTGGCCTGAGGGGGCAGCGAAGGCTGAAACCTGATCATTTTTGTGAAAAGTTAAGAGGCTATATTGTCACATAAACCGTAGAAAAATAAAATGACTTTCATTTTAACAGATGAAAACTCTAAAATGTGACCAGCTCAGATTGGGTCCCCACTAGAAGAACATCTTTTAGCCCCTCTTTATTAACCTCCTGGATACGCCCCTGCTCAGCAGCACTCAGCATTCAGGAATAATCACTTATTAATTATTCCATAAACTCACAGGAGTCTCTATGTCTGGAGATAAAGTATTTTTTATCTCTTTGGTCGCAGCGCAGCGTTGAGTCTGTTGATTCTGACGGACCAAAAACACGACCAGCTGGAAAAAAGATCCTTGATCCGCGCTGAAGTTATCATCATGCAGCCGAAATAAAAGGAAACTAGATTTGAAGTTGGTCAAAACACATTTGAATCCACGTAAAGACTGTCCTCCTCGCTGCTGCTGCGTCCGAGCATCACCGCTTACAGCTGATTGTTTTCTCATCCCACATGCATGAATCACGTAGGTGACTTATTTTGGATTCAAAATGGCAAGTTTCACCTAAATTTGATGGATTTTTATGACTGGGGTGAGGAAACTGTTCACCACAGCACCTTTTCTTGGCAAAATTCAAATGTAACATATTTTATTTTTCATCCCTCTCACATAAGAAACAGGGAATGCACATTTTATGCAATGCTGTCAGATATAAGATAATGAAAACGAGAGTCACAGCTTTATGAACCTGCATTAAAAGTTGCGATCACAAAGTTGTGAAACTCTGGAGGGACTGGTTAAATAGCTGTCCACAGCACCTATGCAGCAGTCTGTTCTGATTTCTGTCAGATTTGGACTTTTTTATGTTCTGTAATTTTTATGTTCTGTAAGTTCTGTAATTTCTACACTTAACATTGTATTGTAATAACTCTTTTTGTAAAGTGCCTTGAGATGACATCTGTTGTGAAATGGCGCTATATAAATAAACTGAATTGAATTGAATTGAATTGAATTATTCATTTTGCACAATAATTGTTCTTTCTGAAGTTGGTGTTCAGCTGCGATGTATCTGCATTGTAAGAATATTTATAAATCATTCTGACGTATGTAAAAAGAAGAAAACATTTCGCAATAGCTACCGTTAACATTTTCTGCCCCACAAAATAAAAACGCGCTAGGGTCGTGACGCCGACTTTTGGTCGATCACAGAAACGTTTTTATTGAGTCAGTTACAAACTGGTGCAATGACCAGTAAATATACTGGACATTTTTTTGTTCTTGTTTCTTCAGGATGTTTTACAGACACATTACAGCTGGTATCTGTTCAAGTTTCAAAAGTCACTCGGTAAAGTAACAGTTCATCAGGGGGAAGCTGTATTAACCCTTTCAGAACTAAGCCTTGAAATCGCCGTCTGGACTTTTCCTTCCTATTTTAGCTTTAAAAAAAAAAAGGGCAAACTATGTTAAATCATTAAATCCATGTTTGGACCTTTGAATCAATTACATTTTTTCCAACACAGCCCTAATGCACACGCTTTCTCCTCGCCTGATGAGACCTGATGACCCCAGACTGGCATAGGGAACCACTGCTTTAGATTTATCGCCCCGCCGTACTTAGAGACAGGAAAACTGGCAGACTTCTGCGTAAAAGCCATTAAACGTCACAGTCCCAAATGCACAGGAAGTCGGACATTTTGAATTGCAGAAGCGATCGTGACGTTTAAAAAAATATATATATTATTTTTTTCCCGTTTAACAATATTAAAGATGTAATACTTTAATGAAACAAATAAGTAAAGGATTCTTTTAGAAAAGGGAAGCTAAATTATTTAAATTAAATGTTCTTTTTACATTTCATAATATCTACTTGTTCTATAAATGGGTGTTTTTTTAAATCAATTCAGCATCGAAATCGAGGATCTAGATTTTTGATTTAGAATGAATCCAGTTTTATATTTTAATATCGTGACGATACTAGTTAAAAAATGACTAAGTTGTTTTGTACCATAGATTATTTTCTAATCATTTAAATTTTTAGGGCTTTTAAGGTTAAAAAAGAAATAAAATAAATAATTTTCAAATATTGCAGAGGGGATCATTTTAAAGGTAAAATCTTTTTTTTTTATCAGCCGAAAGTATGAGTCACATGTTATTCTAAGCTATGTTTGGTGATTTCTATGTCTGTTTTTCTGTTATTTACACAATAAAATTAAAAATAAACCAGAAAAAAAGGATTGTTAAAAGATGACTAATTAGTTTTGTGCCATGGATCGTTTTCTAATCCTTTGAATAGTCAACAAAAACTATGCCTTTCTAAAAGAAAGTCTCCGTCTGCATCAATCGATTGTGTTGTGGTGCTAATTGCTGAAAGTACCGACCTTAAATAGTGGTTAAAGGGCCGTACTAAATCAGTCCAAGGGCCGCACTTTTGACCCCCCTATGGTAAATGAAAGGTCAAAATAATTCCCTAAAAGCTTCTCAGAGCCAGCAGATGTAGAGTTTAAACTGGACCAGAACAGGTGGCCTCAGGCGGCAGTTATCTGACGGCTGGACCACGCCCAGGTTGGAGTAAATCTGCTCAGCTCTCAGCGAGGACGGTCGCTTTTTCCCCTCCCTCCTCCTCCTGTGTCTTATCCCACAGCTCTCTGTCTCCTGTGCCTCTATCTGGAGTATCTTTTGGCAATTTTCTCCGAAACCAAACTGAATAAGCGAAGATGGAAATGGTCAGCTGGTCTCTGAATGCTATTGATAAAATCTACTCAACTCTACGAAGCACCGGTAAGGGTCAACCGGGGTGTCAATCATGGTGATCGGGTTTCTGCTGATTGGAATTGCAATTTGTCATCGGACTTGGAGAAACTGTCGGTACGGATTGGGGCAACTGGAAATTAATTGGATTTGGAACTATTAATCTGGGAATTAATTTGGATTTGGAACTTTAATTTGAACTACAATTTGGCTGAATTAGACTAAAAAAGAAACCACTGACAGACTGAAGGGACAGAAAGGAATATTTGATCTCTCCCTGCAATCCAAACAATTTATATTTTGGCTCCCATGAAGACCTTCAACCTGGTCCTAATCAAATGTCCCTGAGAAGAATGTCAACAGAGTCTCCTCTCCCCCGTACACCTGCATCTACTGACGCACACACTGACATGCTGACACACACTCACATTCACACACACCGTCTTGCTGTATCCTTAATTCTCTCTCCTGCAACAGGAAGCTGGATAACAGCGCGCCTCGATGGCAGCGCGTTAACCTGTGGACTGGAGCTCATACCTGCCCATCCTTCCTGATGTGTCATTGTTAATGTCTGAATATGTGCTTAAATGTTTGTTGGTGTGGTTTTTTCTATTACCTGCGTTGTGAGTGCTGTACGGACCCACAACACAGTTGAGCGTTTTTTTCCCCTCACCGTGGAACCCTCCCCTACCAGATGTTTACTTCTCTATGTTTCATAAACGGGAGCGCCGCTCGGTGGCTGCATGCCCAACAGTGACCTGGATCTGTTTGTTGTTGTTGTTGTTTGTAATGATCTTGGACAGGTTGTACTGTATCTGTAAATTCCTTGTATGCATCATACTTGTATGTGTCATACTTGGCCATTAAAGCTGATTCTGATTCTGATTCTGAGTCTGAGACCTCAGAACCAGAACCAGAACCCCAACAGAGAGTCCGGCTTCCTGTTTAGGGGTCAGAAATGTCGCAGAGCTGCATTTCTAAAGCTGCACAGAGAACAACAGGTAGAGCAGGTTTCTGATAAGATCAGAGTCTGAAAGTGAAACTGCTGCACCCACCCTGAGCCAGGGTCCGGATGTAGCCCTCCTCGTTGTCCAGGATGAAGTGGAGTCCCGCCGACGAGTTCATGACGGCTCGGATGCACGACACGCATGTGAGCTGCAGCAGCGCGTCTGCGATGCGGGCGCAGCCGCGGCCCGACAGCCGCTCCAGCGCCTCCATCAGCAGGTCCAGGCCGCGCAGCTCCAGGAACTGGACCATCCAGGACTCGTCGCTGCTCTCCAGGCGCCGCCTCAGGCCCGAGTAGTTGACCACGGTGGGAACCTGGAGGGCGACACGGGCGTCAGACGCTCCGACCCGGACGGGCGGAGAGCCTCACGGAGGGCGGGGTCGTACCTGCAGCAGGCGGATGCACAGCTCCGGGTCGGCGTTCTCCAGGTTGGCCTCCAGGCCGCCGTCCGGGTCCTCGCCGGGGCTTTTGGTCAGGCGCTCCTTCACCGCCTCCCATTTGGTTCTGGACGCCATGATGACGGGATTCTGCAGACACAAACCAACGTTTGTGAAGCAACATCAGGGGCGTCAAACTCATATTTTGGTTCAAATGAAGGTCATGAATATCCTTAAAGGGATGAAACTATAACAAAGCATTAAAATAAGAAAATCCTTTACATAATGATGTGATTCAGGGCTGTTCAAATAAACGATTTGATTTTGTATTAAAGTGCAGATAAATATAACGTGTGACGTTCATTAACTTTTTTTAATCCCATTTTAAGATAAATCCCACATTTAGAAACTTTAAATCCTTATAAAAGTTCTGTTTTGTTGGGGATTTTTTTGCTCTTAACGCAACAAAACGAATAACTAGGGATGCAACGATACCACATTTCTCTAACCGATACCAATTCTTGGATCTGAGTACTTGCCGATACGGAGTATCAATGCGGACACTTCCAACACACACACAAAATGCAACAAAATTGGAAGACAGGTCTTATTTTCTTCTCTGCTTGTCACAAAAAAAATGTAAATTAAATTTAAAAAATACAATCTTAACAAAATTTACCACAAAACTACAATTTCGAGTGAAAAATAAACCTTTTCTGTGAAATTACTGCAGGGTTTCCACATTTTAAGTATTGGTTCATGTTATCGGTTGACTAGCCGAAAAAAATACATTAGAACGGTATCGATCCGATCCCCAGAAATGGCTAAATAAAATATAACGTCAAAGTTTTCGCAACCCGCCCATGTGAACCGATTTCGCCACATAAACCAATAATTTGTTCACTTAGCATTTTGCCTTTTTCAATGTTTGTAAATATATTCAAGCCAAATATTCTCTGTAAAAATACTGTTTGTTATAAATAAATCTGGTCTATTTGGATAACGAAAGATCAATAAATAGTAATATGACATGGCCATCTAATTGGAAGTATTTTTTTATACATAAAAATTATAAAATCGGTTGCAATGCTTTGAAAAAAAAGGACTCTACATGATTAACAGAGGATATTATTTATCCTTCATTTATTTGAATCAATCTTTGTTCAGATAAAATTAATTATGATTTCATTCAGGTTTGAAGTTGCACATGCATTTCCCAAAGAGTTATTAATTCCAAAAGTAATTTTAAAAGTGAAAAAAAAACTTTTTACAATGTGCCAAGTTGATTTGTACTTTAGTAATAACACATAAAATTATATTTATACATCCTAACAAATCACACAAGATTTCCCTTTAATATTTGATCAAAAGATCCTAAATGGACCAATAGCGTTACAGAAATATAATTGCTTAAATGCAGGCATGTCATTTTCGAGCAAATCTCTTTAAAAAAAAAAAAGATTTCCTGCTTGTTTCTCCTGGTTCAGCAGCTTCGGTTCTTATCACGACGCGTCTGGAACCGTCAGCAGATGCTGAGTCACTGCTGCCGACCCGGTGAAATCTCTGAGCTGCTGCTGGTGGATCGCTGGAATCAATGAGTCCCTTTGTTAGTTCCAGAACCGAGCGCAGATGCAGCTCAGCTCAGAAACGGTTCAACATAAACTGAATAAAAAAGCTGGTTTGGATTTCTAAATGCAGGATTTTACATCAGGGTGACAGATTTCCGGCATTTTTAGGATTTCTCCAGAGTTCTGGGCTGAAGCCGCACTGATGGTGACCAAATGCTGCTTTACTTATAATTCACCAACCATCTGGGGAACATATAAAACTTATAAAAATTCAATTTACTTTTTGCAACAAAAAAACAAGCAATAAGAATAACAAGAAGTAACCATAGATTTTGGTCCAAACCATTATTTATCAAATTAAAAACATTAAAATCTTTGATTTGGTAACTATAATATTTTGAATTTCATGCTTAACGCAAACAAAAAACACCTTCCTGCTAGTTTAATTAAAATATTTATATAAAGACAGCGTTAATATGACTTAAAAGGATATGAAATATTTGCCTGTCTCAATATTTGGGCTAAATAAATAAAATATATTGAGTACAGAAATTAAGAAAACAAAAACAACATTTACATTTAAAAAAAAACTCATTAAGAATCCATGTTCCATTTTGTTTTTCTTTCCTTTTTTAATTGATGATTTATGGTTCCATTTTTGGAAGAAACGCCCTAGACACGATTAAATAGCCTGTACTTTTAGCGCTTTATTTAGTCCCTACAGACACACTACGTTCATACACTGGTGATGCTAAGCTACGTTGTAGCCACAGCTGCCCTGGGGCTCGAACCATACGTTCAGTTGGTTTCAAACCGACCCTACGGTTAGAAACAGCCAATGAGAGCGCAGAACCAAGGTCATGGGGTCACGGTTTAGATGAACTAAAAGCAAAATTGCTGGGATGTTTTTAGTATTTTATAAATCATCAGGAAAACAGAGATGGAATCAGGTTTTCCAGGTAAGGAAAATGATTCTGGCCTCCATCCCGACCAGCTGAACTCTTCTGTGAAAGCACGGAGGGGGAGTCATCATGATATGGTGCCTCGGGGCCAGAATGTTTCACACACTTCCGTGTAGACTCCCTCGGCGTGTTTCACTCATTTACCGGCTTCACCACGCCCACGTGTCGACCCGATGAGGCCGACCGGCGACCTGCTGTGTTCTGGAACGCAAGAACGCCTGAAACAACGGAGAACGCGGAGGATAAACGCTGCTGCGGGAACCCGGCAGAGCGTAGTGTTTCAATAACTCAAACCTGATCTATAAAACGATGTGAAAAAGCAACGCGCCGTGTTCCGATCCGAAGACGCTTCAGAACAGATGAGAAAGTGGTTCTGGTTCTGGGCGAGTTCATTAAAGCATCTCCCTCATGTTTCCATGGAAGTAAAACAGAATGCAGCAAGAATCCGGAGGAAGTTGGGAAACACTGAATTCCTCCGCACTGAGGTGTGTGTGAATGTGTGTGTGTGTGCGGGTGGAGACATTCCTTCATGTCAGACGAGGTGGAGCTCAGATCATCCGCTCTGCTTATCACACCAGGAGAAAGGCTGTTTTTAAAAAACCATTAAAGCCAGTAGGAACAAGGGCAGGAAGCCAGAATGGGAGTTCTACGAGTTCCTTTTTGCTGCTTCCTCTCAACAGAGGAGCTGAGCTGCAAAAAATAAACATATTTATCCCTGAAATCGTCTTTAGTTTTATCCTTAAAACTCAATATTCCCAAACATGTTACCTGATTAGTCCAGCTTTACAATCAGGATTCAGAACCCCGGATGTAAATGCAGTTAAAAATCACCAGATTGTTGGTTCTGGTTTCAGAAAAATTACCCAAAGAACATAAACGCTGATCTGGACTCCAACCAATGAAGAGCCAGAATCTTCTCTGGACCTTCAGCTACACCTCAATGATGGGTTCTGGACGGTAGAGGCGAAGGGAACGAAGAAAATATTTCATTTCCAGCAACAAGGAAAAGTTTTTATATTTATTGATTTATAAATGTCAGTTTTAAGCTAAATATTTAGCTAACTATACTAGTAAGCCAAATATTTAGCTATCTATACTTGTTAGCTTAATATTTAGCTAGCTATACTTGTAAGCAAAATATTTAGCTAGCTATACTTGTAAGCAAAATATTTAGCTAGCTATACTTGTAAGCAAAATATTTAGCTATCTATACTTGTAAGCCAAATATTTAGCTAGCTATACTTGTAAGCTTAATATTTAGCTAGCTATACTTGTAAGATTAATATTTAGCTAGCTATACTTGTAAGCTTAATATTTAGCTAGCTATACTTGTAAGCCAAATATTTAGCTAGCTATACTAGTAAGCCAAATATTTAGCTAGCTATACTAGTAGGCAAAATATTTAGCTACCTATAATTGTAAGCCAAATATTTAGCTAGCTTTACTTGTAAGCTTAATATTTAGCTAGCTATACTTGTAAGCTTAATATTTAGCTAGCTATACTTGTAAGCCAAATATTTAGCTAGCTATACTTGTAAGCCAAATATTTAGCTAGGTATACTAGTAAGCAAAATATTTAGCTAGCTATACTTGTAAGCAAAATATTTAGCTAGCTATACTTGTAAGACAAATATTTAGCTATCTATACTTGTAAGCTTAATATTTAGCTAGCTATACTTGTAAGCAAAATATTTAGCTATCTATACTTGTAAGCCAAATATTTAGCTAGCTATACTTGTAAGCTTAATATTTAGCTAGCTATACTAGTAAGCCAAATATTTAGCTAGCTATACTTGTAAGCTTAATATTTAGCTAGCTATACTTGTAAGCCAAATATTTAGCTACCTATACTTGTAAGCCAAATATTTAGCTAGCTATACTTGTAAGCCAAATATTTAGCTAGCTATACTTGTAAGCCAAATATTTAGCTAGCTTTACTTGTAAGCCAAATATTTAGCTTTGAGCAAAACATTTAGGCTGCATCCAAATACCTCTACTAAGCTTGCTACGTAGTAGGAGTAAAGGAGTATGCAAGCGATGTAGTAGATCCGAATCTTCAGTATAGATCTGAGTAGTAACAACAAAGTTCCCATGTACTACTATGTGTACTACCGCCACAGTAAGCAGCCTTACGCTATCCCACAATGCAGCAGAAGCCCAGAAATCGTAGAACGACCTAGCTAAAAATGTCAGCAGTTTTGGAGAATAATTACACATGTATCAATGATACTGATTACTGTAATTGTTTTTGACAGCTCATTAAACATAACAATAAGTTAAACCAGACAAAATAACCGCTAGTGGATGGCGGGACCACAGGTGATCTTACGTAACGTAAACATCCGGGTCAACATGACGGTCATATGGTTCAAAGGAGACGAAAAACGGTGGAGCAATACGTTCGATTTCCTGCCTACAACTCGCTTGTTTGCTTTACTACATCAACGGGCGAGTAGTCGCTGCTACGTAGCATGTGGTAAATACCAAGGATTCGGTTAGCTTATTTGCTAGTTTACTGGCAGATTAGCTTAAGTGAACTTCAAAAATAAAAGCTGGCAAGACATAATATAACCCCTCCCTCATTGTTTATTCTCCTACCAACACGTCCAATTTCTGTCTGAAGCCTTTTCAACGTTTAGCGATGGATTTACAGCAACAGTGATTCATCAGCAGCAGGAAGTTAGCAAAACCCAGCTTTTATTTTGATAGTCGACATCCACTTCTCTGCAAGCTAATTTCCACTTTAGATAAAGATTTAACTTCAAACTAAATATATAGCGTGTTACTTAAATATATACTATGTAAACTAACTAGCGGCTGTTTCGGAACTCGTACATGAAGCAGAATCCAACATGGAGAAGGTTTCAGCTCGGTTTGGTGGGAATTGTCCCCGATTTGGCTGTTTGGAATGAGACGTGACTGCTGAGAGTCTGAACTTAAGGAAGACAAAATCAAAGCTCTGGCTTGAACCCGAAACAACTAAATATTTAGTTTGAAGCTAAATATTTAGCTAGCTCGCTATACTGGATAGCTAAACGTTCAGCTAATATGTTAATTTACTGGCTAATAAGCGGAAGTGGATGACAATAAAAGCAGAAGAGACTGAACAAAACCGCTCTATCGTTGTTTATTCTCCTCCAAACATACCCAACATTTCTGTCTAAAACGTAGGACGAGACATTTTAACGTTTTGGCCTGAACCCAAAACTAATTGTTGTCATTTGAATCTGACTCCCACTTGTTGGGCTTGGAAGACTGGAAATCTCCCAACTTCGTGGAGACCAGCAGCAGGTTAGGGAGGAGGTTCTGAACCATCTGCTGACGCACCAAAATGTGGATGTCCACCTGGAACGACGGGAGCACTCTGGAGGAGTGGCAGACATCCACAGCTCAGGTGGGACCTTCTTTAGATGGGACAACCCATCTACATGTAACCTTTAAGGTTCGGGGGCGACTAGAAAAGACCGGAGGAAGTGCTGTTTGCATGCAGGAGACGCAACAAACTTGTGGAGGTAGGACATTTTCAACTAGAAGCTAACGCTGCACGCCACTTAGAACACACCACCCCCCACGGTGGCGGCAGCGTCATGCTGCGGGCCTGGGAAGCTGGTCAGGCTGGCGCCAAATTGGGACAAACCTTGAAGAAAACCCTTCTTGTTATTGTTATGTCAGATTGGACTCCTGGACGAATTCAATAACTTCTCAAAACTTTGATTATTCATAGTTTTAAATTTTATTTTAAGCATATTTTAATTATTTTTGCACATGCTACTGTGTTAGCTTGGTGCTAGCGTGGGTCGCATTGTGTAATATTTCTGTTTAAATACAGTAAACCAAGTATGACTGACATTGTTTTAGTCTTAATTTCTACACCTCTCACTCTTATTCTCTTGACTTTGAGCCGAAAACTTTTAGGACTTGACCTGGACTGGAGAGCCGGTGACTAGACTTCAACACTACCTGACCTGGGTGCTCAAACCGATCACCTGTCAGAACGATCAGTTCTCCACCATCAAACCACTCCTTCAACCGGTTTTATTAAACATTACGTCTTTGTCAGGAAAGTTGTTCCTAATTATCACTGAGCGCAACTTAGACTTTTTGTTTTTAACTGAAACCTGGCTGGAGGAATCAATGAGACGCTCATATTGATGAACTCAGGTAAAGCACACTGAATTGCTTCGCTGCTGAAGGTGTTGTTACACAGATAAACTTATATTTTCTCAGCTAGATCTGCCCAAATCGACTAGAGAACCTTTACACAACCATATCAGAACCCACTCAGATGTACCGGCTGGGTTCTGCCAAACACTGAAGCATCCCTGCGGATCTCCAGCAACAACTTCAGAGAAAACTGGTTAAAAACTGGGGGGAAAAAAGCAAAGATTGTGGGTTTAAAGTCCATTTTCCCCAGCTGATCGGTTTAATCGATCTGATTACAGAAGACAGAGTCCATGTAGGAGACAATCGACCCGAACCACCCGGTACCGATAACCAAAGTGTCCCAGCAGCCTCCAGTCAGAGGTCAGGGGACACCTGAGGAGGATAAGGACCTTACCTGAGCCCAGGTGGAGCCTCAGATCTTCGTTCAGCTGCTGTCGGAGGGGATGCGGTTCCGTCTGAAAACCGTTAAGACGGTTAAAGTCCAGCGAAACCAAGCGACGGAAAGTTTCAATCCAAACGGATCCAGCCGCGTTCTGGTCTGGAAAACCCGCAACAAACCTCTGAAAAAAAAAAAGAAAAAAAGGAGCCGGTTAACAAGAGGAGCCGCGTTACGTAAACAGACCGGAACCAGCGGGACTCCGTTACCGTGATGACACCGGGGCGGACGGGTCGGACTCCGTCGGTTCTGGATGAAATCTGTGTGTGGAAACGGAGCTGCAGCAGAATATACAGCTGCTCCCTCCACCTTCAGTGGGCGTGGCCTCCTGAGGGACAGGATGTAACACCAGGATCTATAATGATAATAATCGATACATGTGTCCCAACATCCAGGACATCCAGGACATCTGGACTCGGTTCGGAGCGTCAAGGAGACAAACCCAGGGGCGCTGCCGACACCCCGAAGGCCTGGGGCCTTTAGGGGCCCAATTAGAAATTTTAAAGGGAATATATAGGCTAATGTGTTATGAACTTATTTACACCATTTTGGCTTAAAATGATAAAACAGAAATTAAATAAGCAAAGGTAAAAACAACACACAATAACACCTCGAAATTATAAATTCTAAGGTGATTTATCACATTTATGGGAGCTGACAAAAGTATGGAGGATCGTCTCTGCCAATATTGGCAATAACTAAATAAATACATAAATAAACAAATAACTTGATAAATCTGTTGTAAATAAATAAATATAAAAAAGTACCCGTGGAAATAAATTAATAAATGCACGTGGAAATAAATATATTTGGAAATACATTTGAAATAATAAATAAATGAGCAAAAAATTGTGAATACAATTTAAAAATAAATAAATGGAATGTAGATACATATGGAATATATGGGCTGAACAAAAAATTATTATGTATTTAAACACTGATTTATGTCCAATTATATTTCCACAATTATTTATTGCTATATGTATTTCCACATATGTTTTCGGAATTATTAATTTCCATGTATTAATTTATTTTTACATTTATATAATTATTAATTGTTAATGTTTTCTGAAAAAAAATTGTTTTTGAATTTGTTAATTTGTTTTCTTTCAATTTTATTTAGTCTCCAATTTGTTAATTTGTTTTCTGAAAAAATATTTTGTTTTTTAATTTTTTCATCTGTTTTCTGTAAATTTTGTTTTGTTTCCCAATTTGTTAATGTTTTCTGAAAAAATATTTTGTTTTTGAATTTGTTAATTTGTTTTCTGTAAATTTTATTTAGTCTCCAATTTGTTAATTTGTTTTCTGAAAAAATATTTTGTTTTTGAATTTGTTCATCTGTTTTCTGTAAAAAAAAAAGTGTTTTCCAACTTGTTAATGTTTTCTGAAAAAAGTTGTTTTTGAATTTGTTAATTTGTTTTCTGTAAATTTTATTTAGTCTCCAATTTGTTAATTTGTTTTCTGTAAATTTTATTTAGTCTACAATTTGTTAATTTGTTTCTGAAAAAATATTATGTTTTTGAATTTGTTCATCTGTTTTCTGTAAATTTTAATATTTTTCCAACTTTTGTTTTCTATCAAATTTATTTTGTTTTCCAATTTGTTAATGTTTTCTGAAAAAAAGTTGTTTTTTAATTAGTTGTTTTCTGTAAATTTTATTTTGTTTCCCAATTTGTAAATTTGTTTTCTGAAAAGATATTTTGTTTTTGAATTTGTTCATCTGATTTCTGTAAAATTGTTTGTTTTTCAACTTGTTTTGTATTCTATCAAATTTTTTTTTTTCCAATTTGTTAATGTTTTCTAAAAAATAAATGTTTTTGAATTTGTTAATTTATTTTCTTTAAAAAAAATTGTTTTCCAACTTGTTTTGTTTTCTATCAATTTTATTTTGTTTTCCAATTTGTTAATGTTTTCTGAAAAAAAAGTTGTTTTTGAATTTGTTAATTTGTTTTCTGTAAATTTTATATAGTCTCGAATTTGTTAATTTGTTTGCTGAAAAAATATTTTGTTTATGAATTTGTTCATCTGTTTTCTGTAAAAAATGTTTTTTTCCAACTTGTTTTGTTTTCTATCAATTTTATTTTGTTTTCCAATTTGTTAATGTTTTCTGAAAAAAAAATGTTTTTCAATTTGCTAATTTGTTTTGTGAAAAAATATTTTGTTTTTGAATTTGTTCATCTGATTTCTGTAAAATTGTTTGTTTTCCAACTTGTTTTGTTTTCTATTAAATGTTTTTTTTCCAATATGTTAATGTTTTCTAAAAAATAAATGTTTTTGAATTTGTTAATTTGTTTTCTGAAAAAATATTTTGTTTTTGAATTTGTTCATCTGTTTTTTGTAAATTTTATTGTTTTCCAACTTGTTTTGTTTTCTATCAATTTTATTTTGTTTTCCAATTTGTTAATGTTTTCTGAAAAAAAATTGTTTTTGAATTTGTTAATTTGTTTTCTGTAAATTTTATTTAGTCTCCAATTTTTTAATTTGTTTTCTGTAAATTTTATTTAGTCTCCAATTTTTTAATTTGTTTTCTGTAAATTTTATTTAGTCTCCAATTTGTTAATTTGTTTCTGAAAAAATATTATTTTTTGAATTTGTTAATCTGTTTTCTGTAAATTTTAATATTTTTCCAACTTTATTTTTCTATCAAATTTATTTTGTTTTCAAACTTGTTTTGTTTTCTATCAATTTTATTTTGTTTCCCAATTTGTTAATGTTTCCTGAAAAAAATTGTTTTTGAATTTGTTAATTTTTTCCTGTACATTTTATTTAGTCTCCAATTTGTTAATTTGTTTTCTGAAAAAATATTTTGTTTTTGAATTTGTTCATCTGTTTTTTGTACATTTTATTGTTTTCCAATTTGTTTTGTTTTCTATCAATTTTATTTTGTTTTCCAATTTGTTAATGTTTTCTGAAAAAAAAATGTTTTAGAATTTGTTAATTTGTTTTCTGTAAAAAAAATTGTTTTCCAACTTGTTTTGTTTTCTGTAAATTTTATTTTGTTTCCCAATTTGTTAATGTTTTCTGAAAAAAAATTGTTTTTGAATTTGTTCATTTGTTTTCTGTAAATTTTATTTAGTCTCCAATTTTTTAATTTGTTTTCTGTAAATTTTATTTAGTCTCCAATTTGTTAATTTGTTTCTGAAAAAATATTATTTTTTGAATTTGTTAATCTGTTTTCTGTAAATTTTAATATTTTTCCAACTTTATTTTTCTATCAAATTTATTTTGTTTTCAAACTTGTTTTGTTTTCTATCAATTTTATTTTGTTTCCCAATTTGTTAATGTTTCCTGAAAAAAATTGTTTTTGAATTTGTCAATGTGTTTTCTGAAAAAAAAAAAATGTTTTTGAATTTGTTAATTTTTTTCTGTACATTTTATTTAGTCTCCAATTTGTTAATTTGTTTTCTGAAAAAATATTTTGTTTTTGAATTTGTTCATCTGTTTTTTGTAAATTTATTGTTTTCCAATTTGTTTTTTTTCTGTAAATTTATTTTGTTTCCAATTTGTTATGTTTTCTGAAAAAATTTGTTTTTGAATTTGTTCATCTGTTTTCTGTAAAATTGTTTGTTTTCCAACTTGTTTTGTTTTCTATCAAATTTATTTTGTTTTCCAATTTGTTAATGTTTTCTGAAAAAAATTTGTTTTCTGTAAATTTTATTTAGTCTCCAATTTTTTTATTTGTTTTCTGTAAATTTTATTTAGTCTCCAATTTGTTAATTTGTTTCTGAAAAAATATTATTTTTTGAATTTGTTAATCTGTTTTCTGTAAATTTTAATATTTTTCCCAAAATTGTTTTCAAACTTGTTTTGTTTTCTATCAATTTTATTTTTTTTCCCAATTTGTTAATGTTTTCTGAAAAAATATTTTGTTTTTGAATTTGTTAATTTGTTTTCTGTACATTTTATATAGTCTCCAATTTGTTAATATGTTTTCTGAAAAAATATTGTTTTAATTTGCACTGTTTTCTGTAAAAAAAATTGTTTAACTTGTTTTGTTTTCTACCAATTTTATTTTGTTTTCCAATTTGTTAATGTTTTCTGAAAAAAAGTTGTTTTTGAATTTGTTAATTTGTTTTCTTTAAATTTTATTTAGTCTCCAATTTGTTTATTTGTTTTCTGAAAAAATATTTTGTTTTTGAATTTGTTCATCTGTTTTCTGTAAAAAATATTTTTTTCCAACTTTTGTTTTCTATCAATTTTATTTTGTTTTCCAATTTGTTAATGTTTTCTGAAAAAAATGTTTTTCAATTTGCTAATTTGTTTTGTGAAAAAATATTTTGTTTTTGAATTTGTTCATCTGATTTCTGTAAAATTGTTTGTTTTCCAACTTGTTTTGTTTTCTATCAAATGTTTTTTTTCCAATATGTTAATGTTTTCTAAAAAATAAATGTTTTTGAATTTGTTAATTTGTTTTCTGAAAAAATATTTTGTTTTTGAATTTGTTCATCTGTTTTTTGTAAATTTTATTGTTTTCCAACTTGTTTTGTTTTCTATCAATTTTATTTTGTTTTCCAATTTGTTAATGTTTTCTGAAAAAAAATTGTTTTTGAATTTGTTAATTTGTTTTCTGTAAATTTTATTTAGTCTCCAATTTTTTAATTTGTTTTCTGTAAATTTTATTTAGTCTCCAATTTTTTAATTTGTTTTCTGTAAATTTTATTTAGTCTCCAATTTGTTAATTTGTTTCTGAAAAAATATTATTTTTTGAATTTGTTAATCTGTTTTCTGTAAATTTTAATATTTTTCCAACTTTTTTTTCTATCAATTTTATTTTGTTTCCCAATTTGTTAATGTTTCCTGAAAAAAAAAATGTTTTTCAATTTGTTAATTTGTTTTCTGAAAAAATATTTTGTTTTTGAATTTGTTCATCTGATTTCTGTAAAATTGTTTGTTTTCCAACTTGTTTTGTTTTCTATCAAATTTTTTTTTTTTCAATTTGTTAATGTTTTCTAAAAAAAAATGTTTTTGAATTTGTTAATTTGTTTTCTGAAAAAATATTTTGTTTTTGAATTTGTTCATCTGTTTTCTGTAAATTTTATTGTTTTCCAACTTGTTTTGTTTTCTACCAATTTCATTTTGTATTACAATTTGTTAATGTTTTCTGAAAAAATATTTTGTTTTTGAATTTGTTAATTTGTTTTCTGTACATTTTATATAGTCTCCAATTTGTTAATATGTTTTCTGAAAAAATATTGTTTTTGAATTTGTTCATCTGTTTTCTGTAAAAAAAAATTGTTTTCCAACTTGTTTTGTTTTCTAACAATTTTATTTTGTTTTACAGTTTGTAAATGTTTCCTGAAATAAAGTTGTTTTTGAATTTGTTAATTTGTTTTCTGTAAATGTTATATAGTCTCCAATTTGTTAGTTTTCTGAAAAAATATTTTGTTTTTGAATTTGTTCATCTGTTTTCTGTAAAAAAAAATTGTTTTCCAACTTGTTTTGTTTTCTATCAATTTTATTTTGTTTTCCAATTTGTTAATGTTTTCTGAAAAAAAATTTGGTTTTGAATTTGTTAATTTTTTTTCTGTAAATTTTATTTAGTCTCCAATTTTTTAATTTGTTTTCTGTAAATTTTATTTAGTCTCCAATTTGTTAATTTGTTTTCTGAAAAAATATTTTGTTTTTGAATTTGTTCATCTGTTTTCTGTAAACTTTATTGTTTTCCAACTTTTGTTTTCTATCAATTTTATTTTGTTTCCCAATTTGTTAATGTTTTCTGAAAAAAAAAATGTTTTTCAATTTGCTAATTTGTTTTGTGAAAAAATATTTTGTTTTTGAATTTGTTCATCTGATTTCTGTAAAATTGTTTGTTTTCCAACTTGTTTTGTTTTCTATCAAATGTTTTTTTTCCAATATGTTAATGTTTTCTAAAAAATAAATGTTTTTGAATTTGTTACTTTGTTTTCTGAAAAAATATTTTGTTTTTGAATTTGTTCATCTGTTTTTTGTAAATTTTATTGTTTTCCAACTTGTTTTGTTTTCTGTAAATTTTATTCTGTTTCCCAATTTGTTAATGTTTTCTGAAAAAAAATTTGTTTTTGAATTTGTTCATCTTTTTTCTGTAAATTTTATTGTTTTCCAACTTTTGGTTTCTATCAAATTAATTTAGTTTTCCAATTTGTTAATGTTTTCTGAAAATAAGTCTTTTTTCAATTTGTTAATTTATTTTCTGAAATAATATTTTGTTTTTGAATTTGTTCATCTGATTTCTGTAAAATTGTTTGTTTTCCAACTTGTTTTGTTTTCTATCAAATTTATTTTGTTTTCCAATTTGTTAATGTTTTCTAAAAAAAAAATGTTTTTGAATTTGTTAATTTTTTTTCTGAAAAAAATATTTTGTTTTCCAACT
>JAPXFQ010001644.1:0-73423 GCA_028564705.1 Apricaphanius iberus
CATTGGTCTAGAAACGGCTTCTGCCTCCACATCTGATCAATCTTTCTGGTCTCCATTGATCAGCTCCATCACCTAGTGGGGTTGGGCCCTTGATTTTGTTCTGTGGGACACGATTGCCGATGTGGAGTTTAAGGGTTGGTGGTGACTGCTAGGGGTCCTCGAGGTTGGGTCCGCTTGCGGTTGGGGCGGTAGGCGCCGTGAATCTCGCCTGGGGTGGGACTTTGGGGGCTTTGTGTGGTGACTCCTAGTGGCTGCATGCGGCGCCTTAGGGGGGTCGTGCTGGCGGACACTGGTTCCCTCCCCGCCGGCCCCACCCCCCCCCGCCCCCCCCCCCCCCCCCTGCCGCCCCGACCCGATCCCCTCCCCCCCCCCGTTGCGTGGGGGGGTTGGGGTGGCTCGGGCCTGGGGCTCGCGGCGGCTTGCCCCCCAGGCCTGTGGACCCTTCGGGCGGGGAAGCCTACCTCGTGGCCGATGGGCGGCATGTCGCGTTTGCCCGGCTGGCGGGGGGGTGCCCATGTGCGATCGGCCGGTGGACGGTGGGCGCTGCTGCCTTTTCTATCTCCCTGGGCTGGTTCTTATCGCTGGCTCCCCGATGGCCCCTTGCCGCGCTCCTGCAGCGTCTGGTATAACAAGTTGTCAAAGGGTCTGGGCAAGCGGGGGGTGGCGGAATCTCTGGGCCTGACCAGTCAAATTGGCACTGCACATGGCCTAAACTCAGCCTTGGTGTCTAGTGTCCTGTGTTTTGTTAGTAGTTTGAATGTTGGGAGGGATTTAGGTCTGCCCCTGGGATGGGGGAGGGCGGATGGCCTGGGCCCCCATGGGGCTCGGAGGGGCCGCTGCCGTGGGCCCCGACTTGACGTGCTGGGGCCTTCCGCCCCTGGTGGATCATCTGAACGGGGGTGCCTATTGGGGTCAGCAGGGGAGCTAGCTCCCTGGGGTTGGCATCGTGTCACCCCAGTTATTTCCTCCCCATCCTCAATTGCCTCTGTCCACCTGCTCCTTCATTCTACCATTCACAAGGCCTTGGGACGTGGGCACGTCACTGGGGTGCGGGATGGAGTTTCCGTCTTCGCTACCCGGTGGCGGCCTGGGTCCCAATTTTATTGAGCAACTTAGACACTTACACTTGCAACATTTACATGACACACGCACATGTAGGGACCTGGCGGTGGGTGCGCCTCGGCACTGGAGGCGGGGCCCCTTATACGGGGCCTCGCCTGTGGTGCCGGTACCCACTGTTTAAATGCATCTAGACACTGAGGGCCCAGGGAGGGAGATGGGGGTACCACCCCTCTGTTTTAAGTGCACATAAGAACAACACGCAACAACACCACAATTGAGCAGGGGGAGAGAGGCTGGGGGTCTTTCCACACCCCTGTTCGTTGGACCATCAGGGGTTGGAGCCCGGGTAGATTATCAGGTTGTCTGGTCGGGGACCTAGGCTAGTGGGCTACTCTTGCCGGGGTGGGGGCCTTGGTGGTCTGCTTGTCCACGTCCTGGTGGGCAAGGGGTCCGTCTCCCGGGTGCAGGGGCAGGGTGCTCTATCGGGGCGTCTGTCCCTGGGCCTGGGAGTATAGAGTATGGATGAGGTGTATGAATTAGTGTACAGCGTCCTTTTTTCGTGTGTCCTGTCTATGTAAGAATGTGTGCTCATGAGAGGGAGGGTATGTATGAGTGTCTCTGTCTGTCTATGTCTACTTGTCAGGTTGGGTGTTTGGCTGCCCTCTGGCCTGGTGCATCTTCTTCCCCTCTGTCACTCCCCGTCGGTGATGGATGGTCCTGCCCGCTGGTCGATGATGGCTCTCGATGCCTGGGGCCGGGGGTCCCGGTTGCGGCCCGGCTTGGTCCTGGTGCATGCCTAGCTGGTCCTGGGTGGGCCGGTGTGTCAGGCGGCCGCTGTTTCGGGCCGACATCCTCCTTGGATTGACTGGGGCACCTCTTATGGGGGTGCCGGGGTTGTAAGTAGGTTGGTGCCGTCCGGTGGATCGGTGGGGACCGTGCCCGGCGCCCAAGCTCCTGCCAGTTCCATGAGTTCTACTGCCTGGTCGGTTCATCTGGGGGGGCTGTCCGGTATTGGCTGGGCCCCAGATCTTGGCGCTCTGCATGGGGCGGGATCTGGACCCGGGAGCTGGTAGATCTGGATGTCCAGGTGCTGGCTGGGCGCGGCCTGGGGAGGGCGTACATCCGCTGTGGCTTTTACTGTGGCTCCCTGGCGTGTGGGTGTGTGTGTGTGTGGGGGGGGGTTGTTGGCGGTGGGTATTGGTCCGGGGTGGCGGCGGCGTGTATTGTCCGTCGTTCGGCTGCGGGCGCCTCCTGCCCGGCGGCGGTGGCGGGGAACCCCTCTCGGCGGGTCCCTGGTCGGGGCCCTACTGGGGGGTGGGGTGTCCTTGATCCCGGTGGCCTCCAGGTCCTGTTCCGGGTACTGTTCCGGGCCCATCCTGGCGTAGCCGGTTTCCGGCGGAGCCCGTGGGCTCGTCCCTGCGATCTCTCGGGCCCCAGCATTGCGGCTGCTTGCTGTTCCCCTGGGGCTTCCATCTGTTCCTCTCTTGGTGGGTGATCGGCCCTGCGCTGGTCCGCCTGCGGCTCCTGCGCTCTGTGGGACTCTGGATGCATGCGTCTCCTGCCTCCTTCATGTCTGTGTCGATTCCTGTAGGACGGATTGACGGTTCCTTTCACCAGCTATCCATGACTCGCATGGGGAAACCATATTCAGACCTGCATGCTCGCACACACACATAGGTGTGGGGACATTGGTGTGGACGGACATATCTTGAGCTGAGGTTATTGTCATTAGTTAGCTTTTACCAGGAGCTTAACAGAAACATTAGTATTGTGTTTATTAATCCATGCTTGTGTGTAGTGAATGTGTAATTCTTAATTTTTATTACTGAATCTGAACTATTGGTGTGGTTCTGTTCAGTTCGTTGTTTTTGTTTGTTTTGTTTTACCGCTTCTCTGCCATCCGGCAGAGGCGGAGGACTGGGATGTTTTCTTGTGTTCTTTGTTTGCCTCCCTGTCTTGTGTCGTCAGTTCGCGCCTCTGCTAGTGCGGTTTCTTTTCTTCACCTTCTTCCTTTCTTCCTTCTAGTCTCAGGTTTCGTGTCCATGACTTCAGGAAATTGAACCCTCAGTAATCACTAATAAAGATTTTTTAATACATATACATCAAGTGGAGTGTTACAGCAAAGCTGTAATTAAATTTTTTTTTTTTAAATTAAAAACTTGAATCGTTTCATTGTGCATTAAAGCTTAGAAATGACATTGGACTAACAGACTAACTTCATGTCTCTAAAACAATAGACTAGAGTAATAGAATACAATTCAACTTTATTGTCATTGCACATGTCATAAGCACAAGTCAATGAAATGCAGTTTGCATCCATCTGGAAGTGCTTTAGCAAAACTAAAGATATACTCCAGAATATAGATCTAGATATGTTACAAATGCAAACAGTAAGAAGGTATGTTATGAATATATTCTATATATATACTATAAGTGTTGGGATCCTGTGCTGTGTTGGTCCTTTCTGCTGTGTTTGTTTCCTCACCTTCTCTGCAGGGGCGTGGCTCATTGGCGGTAGGTGCAGCTTGTTGAGGTACCAATGTCATTTTGCCCCTGTCAGTATTGCCAGTATTTTCAAATAAAAGAAAAAATGTATTTTAGTTTAGTGCTGCTTTTTTTCTTCTATGCTACAATGAAGTGGAAAAATCAAAGCTAAGCCTATGGGCTTGTGTTTGACCACCATTACCTATTACTGAACCACAATGATCTTTTGACAGTTTGTGCAGAGACACCAGGTGAGTTGACCTGCACTTGCTAGCTCTGATGGACGGACACTGGAATCAAACTCAAGTCCATATGGGATAATACATGTGAAACACGATGAAATGGCTTCAATAGAAGGCGGTTTTTCTAGGGAGGTTAATAGTAGAAGGCGTGTTACTTACTTGTTACCTGGAATGTGAATGCCATCAATGACCCAAAATTAACGTGGCAAAGTGTTATACACCTAAAATCCTTTCATGCTGACGTGATTTTCTTACAGGAGACGCATTTAAAAAATTATGCACAGTCTAAGATTAGACCTAAGGGGATAGGACAAGTTTATCATTCAAGCTTTTCAATAAAGGCAAGTGGGCAGCAATAATTATTCTTCAAAATGTGCCATTT
Organism: Apricaphanius iberus; assembly: GCA_028564705.1. Taxonomy (NCBI): domain Eukaryota; kingdom Metazoa; phylum Chordata; class Actinopteri; order Cyprinodontiformes; family Aphaniidae; genus Apricaphanius; species Apricaphanius iberus. Next base: position 4,171 of record JAPXFQ010001644.1, read on the forward strand.
ATACACAAATCAACTTTGCCAGATAAGGAGGGAGGTACATCATGGTTATAGGGGTAATGCATTAAATACCACTTAGAATGCTTAATATATATGGACCGAATAGAGATGACCCTGAATATAAAAAATTTTTTGATTCCACACATATTATTGGGGGAGGCTTTCATATAGTATTGGACACTTACAGTGGGGATTGAAAGTTTGGGCATCCCAAATAAACATTTGTATTAATTTGCATAATTCAAATTCAAAAATACTTTATTGATCCTAGAAGGAAATTAAGTGTTGTTGTAGCACATTGCTGTAGACCATGATGGCTGTGTGGGGAAAAAGGATTTCCTGTAGCGGTCTGTGTTGCAGCGAAACTGAAGAAGCCTCCGACTGAAGGTACTCTGTTGCTGTAGGATAGTCTAATGAAGAGGATGCTCAGGATTGTCATAATCTTCTTAATTTTATGAAGAATCCTTCTTTGCATCATTATCTCCAGTTTTTCCATAGTCGTCCCCAGAACAGAGCCAGCCTTCTTTATCAGGTTGTTGAGCCGTTTTAGGTCTGATGCTGCTACCCCAACAAATGATGGACGAAGAGATTACACTCTCCACCACAGACTTGTAGAAGATTTGCAGCATCTTACTGCAAACATTGAAGCACCTCAACTTCCTCAAAAAGTACAGTCTGCTCTGTCCCTTTTTGTAGACGGCTTCACTGTTGATTCTCCAGACCAGTCTGTTGTCCAGGTATCTGGACCCTATTTGTACTCCTAAACGACTATCTACAACTATCTCCTTTGTTTTGTTCACATTCAAGGTAAGATGATTGTTTCCACACCATGCCATAAACCGGTCCACCAGCTCTCTCTATTCAGCTTCTTCTCCATCTATGATACACCCAACAATTGCAGAGTCGTCTGAGTATTTCTGCAGATGACAGGTCTCAGTCTTATACTGGAAGTCTGAGGTGTACAGAGTGAAAAGGAATGATGAGAGTACAGTCCCTTGAGGTGCTCCTGTGCTGCTGACCACCTGGTTTTACACACAGTCTCACAAACTGTGGTCTGTTTTTCAGGTAGTCATTGATCCAGCTGATTGTTTAGGCCTCCACCTGTGTCATCAGGAGTTTCTAACAAAGCAAATCAGAAAATAATTCTCGCAGTGCTTCCTGCTTTGTCCAGATGACAGTGAGTTGGTTGAAACAGGTTGATGATGGCATCTTCAACGGCAACTCCATGGCGATAACCAAACTGCAGGGGGTCCTGATAGGTTCTAGTTTGCTTACTCAGGTGGGGCAACACTAGTCTCTCCAGGACATCCATCATGTGGGATGTTAGGGCGACAGGTCTATAGTCATTGATGACTGATGGGTGATTTTTCTTTGGAAAGGGAACAAGGAAATATGTCTTTCCCATCAAGAAGCCAAGGAAAGATGGAAACGGATCCAAAAGGCTTTAAATTATAGATGAGACATTCTTATAATGTGTCATCATTTACACTTTCAAAATAACAGAAAACAAAAGAATGGCTTCTGGAAAGGTTTGAGCACACTGCAGAGTCAATACCTTGTACTGTCCCCTCTGGACAGCTGTGACCTGAAAGTGGCATGGATTGCTCACAATCATCATTTGGAAAGACCAGGGCCCACATTTATCAAGCGTAGTTACGCACAGATCGGTACGTATTTTGTGCGTAGGAACAATTCTACGCATTGTGTGGTATTTATCAATTCGTACTTTTGCATAGAAATGTTCCTAAATATAAGTACAGTTCTGAATGTTCATACGCACAGCATCGATTGTTAGAACGGAGGAACCGCAGCACTGAAGCAGTTTTACTTTGACAGAATATTTCTCTCAGCAGTTTATTGCCTCCACCAAGGAGCTCATGTTGGCGTCTTTCTGTGTTATAACAAAATAACATTAAAGTTTTGCCCGGATTAGAAATAAACTTTAAGGAAATGTTTGAAATTTCCCAAGAAATACATAATTTAATGTTGGGTTGATCATGCATGGCGCTGTCACTCGCAATCTGCGCTGTCCGGCCACAGACCCCGACCCCCTCCCGTTCATTTGTCTTGTTATTACACCAAGCGCTTCAGTTTAATGGGATTTTGTCACACCTTTAATTAAAAGGTTTGCAAACTTTACCGTGACAACTAAATGTTCCTGCTTATCAGTGAAGCAGATTGTCCTTTTTTCCTTTCCGTGTCTCCAATTACGCATGGCCACTAAAGTGTGTTGATGATCGGAGCACCCTTTGTATTAGATCTGGTCCAGCTGTGTACTGAGAGATGTTTTATTGTATTCATTTTAATATTGAACCATTTTTTCCCCTTAATTTCCAACAGGAACATGTCCACTGTCCCGACCGTATTTACTGCCTGCCACCTCTGTCCCAGGCGGAGTTATTCTTTTTTTTAAATTAGTTTCTCCTGAGCTGATAAAATCAAACAGCTATGTTTATAATGAAATTATTTGATATGTTCAAAGAAATTAAGGATTTACACAGAAGTTAATATTAGCAAATGAAATTATTCGCCACATTTTTTTTTTTGTCTCTGCAGCAGAAATATAACGGCTGCGTGCTGGGAGAATTAAACAGAGAAACCGCTGATGGCAAAAAATATCGGTGGTGAAATTAATTTGTATAAACTGAAATGTTTTTAGGTCTGTAAATCATTAATACTTTTTTTATTTCCCCACCTATGTTTCACCTTGATCTCTGTGTCATTAAAATTCCTTTTTTCCTCTCTTGGAAATTGTTTTAAGGAAGAATGTGAGGACTCAATGCATGATGTGGTGCTACCAAATATGGTTAATTATATTTATTATATAATTATATGGTTAATTATAGCTCTATCGAGCCAACCATTCCCCAAGCTCTAAGCAGTGACGACTTCATGCAATTCTTTATAAATAAAATAGACTCCATAAAGAATAAGATAATTGGGAACCTTCCCAATATGCTTGCTTCCTCCTTAGTTAATGAGGCAGCCTCAAAAATGGTGGAACCTAATATATGCTTAAACTGCTTTAATGCAGCCGAACTTTGTGATGTACTAAAATTATTAGCTTCATCTAAACCTTCAACTTGCGTTTTAGACCCAATCCCAACTAAACTCTTAAAAGAAGTTTTCCCTCTGATCGCTGCTCCAATTTTAAATATAATGAATCTATCCTTAGTCAATGGATATGTACCACAGGAGTTTAAGATTGCTGTAATTAAACCTCTACTTAAGAAACCCTCTCTTGATCAAAACGACTTAATTAACTATAGACCGATATCTAATCTTCCCTTCTTATCTAAAATTCTTGAGAAAATAGTTGCACACCAGATATGTGAGCATTTAAACAATAATGAGCTGTTTGAGAAGTTTCAGTCAGGCTTTAGAGCTCATCACAGCACTGAAACAGCTCTGGTGAAGGTTACTAATGATATTCTCATAGCCTCAGACAATGGACTGGTGACCATTCTGGTCCTGTTAGATCTCAGTGCTGCCTTTGACACTGTTGATCACAATATTCTCATAGAAAGGCTTCAAAGTGTCGGTATAATAGGAACAGCACTAGGTTGGTTTAAATCTTATTTGTCTAACAGATTTCAGTTTGTTCAGGTAAACAATAGATCTTCCTCAACCTCAATAGTTACTTGCGGAGTACCACAGGGTTCAGTGCTTGGGCCGATTCTCTTTACTATATATATGCTTCCTATTGGTAAAATAATTAGGCAGCATGGGATAAAATTCCATAGTTACGCAGATGATACACAGCTATATCTATCCATAAATCCTGATGAATCCAATCAGTTAGGTAGACTACAGGCATGTCTGGAAGACATAAAAACTTGGATGACTCTAAACTTCTTGCTTCTAAATTCTGATAAAACAGAAGTTGTCGTCTTTGGACCAGAAGCTCTGAAAAAGAAACTACTTAGTCAGCCCCTTCACCTGGACGGCATTAAATTAGCCTCCAGTAATAAAGCAAAAAACCTCGGTGTCATTTTTGACCAAGATATGTCATTTAGAACTTACATTAAAGAAGTCTGTAGGATTTCCTTTTTTCACCTTAGGAATATTGCAAAAATTAGAACCATCCTGTCCAGGAATGATGCTGAAAAACTAGTCCATGCCTTTGTTACTTCAAGGCTGGATTACTGTAACTGTCTATTATCAGGTAGTCCACAGAATACAATTAAAAGTCTTCAGTTAGTTCAAAATGCTGCTGCTAGGATTCTGATGAATATTAAAAGAAGAGATCACATTTCCCCTGTTTTAGCTTCTCTTCACTGGCTCCCAGTAAAATCTAGAATAGAATTCAAGATCCTCCTTCTGACATATAAAGCCCTTAATAATCTAGCTCCATCATACATAAGAGACCTGATTGTTCCATATGTTCCTAACAGAGACCTTCGCTCTCAGACTGCAGGTTTACTGGTAGTTCCTAGGATTTCTAAAAGTAGAATGGGTGGCAGATCTTTCAGCTATCAGGCTCCCCTCCTATGGAACCGGCTCCCAGGGTTGGTTCGTGAAGCAGACAATTTGTCTATCTTTAAAACTAGGCTAAAAACTTTCCTCTTTGACAAAGCTTACAGTTAGAGATATGTTTATAGGTAGTTAGAGTCAGGTCAGACAGGTAGATAGGAAGAGACAGGTTAATGTTAGTAGTCAGGCAGAGTGTCAAAAGTTAGGAAGAGATAGGAAGAGGTAGAGTAGCTAGGTAGAGATAGATTAATGTAAGCCAGGTAAAGATCCGGAGCCGGTCGCGGCTTACCGCCGCGGAAGAAATGCGCCCCACAGGGGCCAGCCAGCGCCGGAGAGAGGTCCCTCAAGGGGATCCTCCCGCACAGTGCGGCCGCCCATTACCTGCCGGGTTGAATCCCCCGGGCAGACTGTGCGGACCCCACCCGTTTATCTCTTAAACGTTTCTCGCCCTCTTCAACTCTGTCCTCTCAGTTCTGTCTATTTTTCCTTAAGATAGTTGTCGACTATCGGTCTCGTGCCGGTATTTAGCCTTAGATGGAGTTTACCACCCACTTTGGGCTGCATTCTCAAACAACCCGACTCCGAGAAGACCCCGGCATGACGGGGGCCGTTACCGGCCCTACACCGTCCACGGGTCAGGAGGACTCAGACAGAGTGTTGGTAGCCAGGTCTCCTAGTAGCTAGGAGACAGGTTAATGTTAGTAGCTATGCTGCTTTAGGCTAGGCTGTTGGAGGACATTATTAGGGTCTGTTCCTACTTTCTCTCCTACTTCTCCCCAACTGCATGATGTGCTGTCAATTCAAGCACTAACCTGTTTTCTATTATAGTAGGTGCTCCGGATTAGCCCTGCTTGACGACCCTGACTAAGATGGCATTGCAGTGACGGAAAATTCTCCACGTCCTGCAACAAACTTGTGCATCAGTTCTATTGCTCTTTCTGTGTCTCTGTTATGTATTCTCCAAGCCACAGACGGTCGCGGCAGATAACCGCTTGTGCTGAGCCTGGTTCTGCCGGAGGTTTCTTCCTGTTAAAAGGGAGTTTTTCCTTCCCACTGTCGCTGCATGCTTGCTCAGTATGAGGGATTGCTGAGAATTCCACGACGCAATCTTCTGTGGTTCTGTAATTTCTACACTAAACATTGTATTATAATAACTCTTTTTGTAAAGTGCCTTGAGATGACATCTGTTGGGAAATGGCGCTATATAAATAAACTGAATTGAATTGAATTGAATTCAGGGCGTTTCTTTATGCAATTCACAGTTAACGGTCCCGAGCACCTGAGTAAGCATAAGTGGGATTTATCAACAGCTGATTGCAGAGGAGCGTGCGTACGAGAGGCAAACGCATGTTTCATAAATCACACTTTGACGTGTACTTACGCACATCCTAAATTTTCTTTGTAGGATAGAATATAGGAACAATTCTACGAACGTTTGATAAAAGAGGGCCCAGGTGATTTAAATCTCAAAGGCTTTAAAGCCCCAGACTCATATGACCTTGCCCCAAGAATCAGCACCATGGGCTCCTCTAAGCAGTTGTCTAGAACCCTGAAATTGAAAATAGTCTACTCTCACAAAGCAGGAGAAGGCTATTAGAAGATAGCAAAGCGTTTTCAGATGCTAATATCTTCTGTTCGGAATGTAATTAAGAAATGGCAGTCATCAAGAAGAGGAAGTCAAAGCCAGATCTGGAAGACCAAGAAAAATATAGAACAGCTTGCAAGATTGTGAGAAAAGTACGTCAAAACCCACGTTTGACTACATTCTCATCACAAAAATCAACGTTTGAAGTTTGTAAATGAACATATAGACAAGCCTGATGCATTTTGGAAAAAAGTTCTGTGGACTAATGTTGTGGAATTGAGGTAATAATGCAGCTATTTGGCTATTAATAGTAAAAGGACTACCTATGTCAGTCAATAATATTAATAATTTGTGGAAAATTATTATTATTCTAGGCACCACCTGTATCAGGAACTAATTTAACAGCAAAATATCTATATCAGTCTAATAATCTGAAGGAGTTAATTCTTTACAGTCTATTGATCAAGAAACCTTGCCACGTGTGTGTGTTGAATTAAAGGGACAACAGTGACCTCCAATTTACAAGTTTATTAAACTAATAACCAACACACTACTGATCAAACTAAATGAATAACTACAAACGAAAGAACACAAATGGATAAAAAATGCGCTAAAGATAGAAAATTCTAATTTATGCTTGGAGAAATATGGATGCAAATCAGACCCAGAAGCTAAAATGAAAGCCAAATTAGGTCACCAATTGTAATTAGTGTGACTAATTAGCACCATTGATTTATGTGTAAACCAATAAAACAATATAAAGAAAAGAAAAAAAAACCTTGGATCAAGAAGTGTTTGTTTAAAAATCTTTATTTGAACACCTCTGATTGTCTATTTATGGAGTGTCGGCCTGGGCCAACATGTGGGCTCATCTTAGCTTAGCTCCCTTAACACACATGGGAATTAGGAGCTGCTCAGAATAAATTTATTAAACATTTAACAAAAAGGGCAAAACTCTTGTCTGATTAAGTAGCTCAAAAACAGGATTTTTTTTTTTTTTTTTTTTTTTTTTTTTTTTTACGTGTCCTGTCTAGCAGTATGCTACTCAGAATTGGTGTCTGAGTACCAAGTACAAGCCCAACAGTTTTACTTTCCCAAGCAGAGTATTACAGCTTCGCTGTAGTACGCCACTTGATGTATATGTATGAAAAATCTTTATTAGTGATTACTGTGGGTTCAATTTCCTGACGTCATGGACATTAAACTGAGACAAGAAGGGAGAAAGGAAGAAGGTGAAGAAAAGAAACCGGACCAACAGAGGGGCGAACCGACGACACAAGACAGGGAGGCAAATAAAGAACACAAGAAAACATCCCAGTCCTCCACCTCTGCCGGACGGCAGAGAAACAGTAATACAAAACAAAAACAACAAACTGTACAGAACCAAACCAATAGTTCGGATCTGGTAGAATAAACAAAGAATTACACATTCACTACACACAAGCATTGATTAATGAACATAATACAAATGTTTCTGGTAAGCTCCTGTGAACAACTAACTAATGATGATAACCTCAGCTTAAGATATGTCCGTCCTCACCTATGTCCCCACACCTATGTGTGTGCGAGCATGCAGGTCTGAATAAGGTTTCCCCATGCAAGTGATTGATAGCTGGTGTAAGGAACCGTCAATCCGTCCTACAGGAATCGGCACAGACATGGAGGAGGCAAGAGATGTATGCATCCAGCGTCCCACAGAGTACAGAGTCCACAGGCGGATCAGCGCAGGGTCGATCACCCACCAAGAGAGGAACAGATGGAAGTCCCAGGGGAGCACCCACCAGCCGCGATGCTGGGGCCCGAGAGATCGCAGTGACGAGCCCACGGGCTCCGCCGGTAACCGGCTACGCCAGGGCGGGCCCGGACCAGGAACCGGAGGCCACGGGGACCAGGGGCACCCCGCCCCCCAGCGGGGCCCCAACCAGGGACCAGCCGACAAGGGCCCCCCGCCGCCGCCGCAGGCAAGGAGGACCCGCAGCCAACCGACGGACAACACACGCCGCCGCCACCCCGGACCAGTACCCACCGCCAACAACCCGGCCCGCCTCCACACATCCACACGCCAGGGAGCCACAGCAAGAGCCACAGCGGATGTACGCCCTCCCCAGGCCGCGCCCAGCCGGCACCTGGACATCCAGATCTTCCAGCTCCAGGGTCCAGATCCCGCCCCACGTGGGGCGCCAAGATCAGGGGCCCAGCCAATGCCGGACAGCCCCACCAGGCGAACAGACCAGCCAGCTGAAGTCCTGGAACCGGCAGGAGGACTGGGCGCCAGGCACGGTCCCCACCGATCCACCGGACGGCACCAACCTATTCTACAACCCCGGCACCCCCATAAGAGGTGCCCCAGTCAATCCAAGGAGGACATCGGCCCGAAACAGCGGCCGCCCGACACACCGGACCACCCAGGACCCGCCCGACATGCACCAGGACCGAGCCGGGCCGCAACCGGGACCCCCAGCCCCATGCATCGAGAGTCATCATCAACCAGCGGGCAGGAGCAACCATCACCGACGGGGAGTGACGGGGAGGGAAGAAGATGCATCAGGCCAGAGAGCAGCCAAACACCCAACCTGACAGGTAGACATAGACAGACAGAGACACTCATACGTACCCTCCCTCTCATGTGTACACATTCTTACAAATACAGGACATACGAAAAAAGGACGCTATACCCTCATTCATACCCCCCATACGTACACTATACTCCATACTCCCAGGCCCAGGGACAGACGCCCCAGTAGAGAACCCTGCCCCTGCACCCAGGAGACAGACCCCTTTGCCCACCAGGACGGGGACAAGTAGACCGCCAAGGCCCCCACACCGGCAAGAGCAGCCCACCAGCCCAGGACCCCGACCAGACGGCGTGATGTTCTATCCGGGCTCCGACCCCTGATGGTCCAACGAACAGGGGTGTGGAAAGACCCCCCAGCCTCTCTCCCCCAGCTCAATGTGGTGTTGTTGCGTGTTGTTCTAATGTGCACTTAAAACAGAGGGGGGGGACATGGGAATACTGCCGGGTACCCCCATCTCCCCCCCCGGGCCCTCAGTGTCTAGATGCGTTTAACCAGTGGGTGCCGGCACCACAGGCGAGGCCCCCACAACGGGGGGGCCTCGCCTGTGGCGCCACACCGCCAGGTCCCTACATGTGCGTTCCCTGTAAATGTTGCAAGTGTAGTGTCTAAATTGCTCAATAAAATCGGGACCCAGGCCACCACCGGGTAGCAAAGACGGAAGCTCCATCCCGCACCCCAGTGACGTGCTCACGTCCCAAGGCCTTGTGAATGGTAGAATGAAGGTCAAAAACAGGATTTAAAACAACTCATTGTCAGGGAAAGTCTCTTTAAATACTGATTTAAGTTTATGCCGAGGGGCCTGTATTACCCAAACAGCAGATGAAAATGTATACAAGTTAACAACAGCAAATCACACACCTTTAGAATTAGTGATCCTAAACTAATTTGCCTCTGCCCAAACAGACCTTATGAACGATTAAGCATCCTCCGAGTTTTCTCCGTGGTCTTTAGTTTTGATTTAACAGAATACAACAATGTTAAGTTGCAAAAAAGCTGTGAAATCCGTGCATTTCAGGGGGGGGTTCTCAATAAAGTTAATCAACTTCTGGATCTGATTGTTACATTCAACAAGAGAGCTAACATTTAATTATTCTACCTCATCTGAAGATGCACCAAGGATGCACCAAGATCAAGAAGTGTTTGTTTAAAAATCTTTATTTGAACACCTCTGATTGTCTATTTATGGAGTGTCGGCCTGGGCCAACATGTGGGCTCATCTTAGCTTAGCTCCCTTAACACACATGGGAATTAGGAGCTGCTCAGAATAAATTTATTAAACATTTAACAAAAAGGGCAAAACTCTTGTCTGATTAAGTAGCTCAAAAACAGGATTTAAAACAACTCATTGTCAGGGAAAGTCTCTTTAAATACTGATTTAAGTTTATGCCGAGGGGCCTGTATTACCCAAACAGCAGATGAAAATGTATACAAGTTAACAACAGCAAATCACACACCTTTAGAATTAGTGATCCTAAACTAATTTGCCTCTGCCCAAACAGACCTTATGAACGATTAAGCATCCTCCGAGTTTTCTCCGTGGTCGAGGATGAAGGGGGAATCAGCTGCGTTAGCCAGCAGGCTAACAATGGATTGCTAATCTGATTTGCGGCCTGGTAGCACTGGGAACTCCTGGCTTTGGTCGCCGGCTCCCTCTGGCTGGCTGCGTAGCGATTGGCCCTGGCGTTCACCTCTGGACAGTACCTTTCTAGAGCTCTCCAGTCTGGCATTCACCTCTTATCTTTTCGGTGGAACCGAGAAGCTAGATTTATGTTTCTGTTTAAGTCTGTTTCCTGGCTTAATATTTAAGACTTTGGCCTTATTCCCTCCCCCCTTTAAGACTAGACGAGCACTTGTTTCCCAAACGAGCTGATATGTATGCATAACGAGCGGTATATGTCAAATACGAAGGAGGACCAGGTCTGTGTGGATTGGAACTCCGGTTTGGTTTGACGAATGGCTGAGAACCTGGAGTTAACCTTTCAGGGGTAAATGATCGCTCATGATTTGATACAGAGCTTTTCAAAGATTGGACATCTCTAAGGCTACCCACACTAAGCCGATAAGGTTATACGGGGAGTTAGACGCCTAATGTTATCCACTCAAAGCGAGCATTTACGGCCCATTTAAGGTCTGTTTAAGGTCCCATGATTGCGCAATCCCATAACGACCTGTGCAAACACTGGGCATGCGCGAAAGGACGCACAAAACCCGCGTATAATCTACGTGACGCCAGCGCCTACATAATATATACAAGAAGCTCTACAGCACAGTACATATCTGCTTGTCCTGTTAACCGAAGAGAACAATAGCTGCTCAGAAGAAGAGAGAGTTTTTGGTGTGGACAGACGACGAGATCGATGTATTACTCTTTGCTGTTGTCTTTGTCTGTAGTGTCATATTGTTATTGACGCAGCATTCATTGACGCCACTTCCTTTTATTATCCAGGGAAGCTGTTCACACCAGCTCGTTTAGCCGTTGAATTAAGATTTACACAGCTCTCTTACCCGGCTAATAGTTATCCGGCCACAGACCTTAAACGACGCCGGGTTAGTGTGGACGATAGGGGGGTGTAGACTAAATCATTATACGTTTAAGGCATTATCCGGCTTAGTGTGGACGTAGCCTAAAACTTGGTTTATGCTTGCCGCATGAACATTCCGCGCGGAAACGAGACGTGCGGAACCGGCCGAGATCCCTTCGAGCAACGTTTATACTTTCTGCAGCTTGTCCCTGCTGAGAGCCAATATTCTTGATGACTGTAGGGGGCGGCGTAGGGCTCTACGGCATGCATACAACACTAGACCATAGTAGAAGTAGTAATCACTGTTGTTTACAAGGTGGTGACACCCGTGAGCTTAAACAAAGCAGAACTTTTATGCTGTTTACTTTGGAAAAAAGACAAAAAAGGAGACTGTCCACTGGTCCATTAAAACACAGTTGATCTCACTGATCTCTATCGGCCGAATCATAAAGATGTCTATTTACGAACCTCTGGCAATATGAGCTCTTGCCAGTCCGCCATGTTTTTCCGCATGGGACCGTCCGCGTAGTTACAAATTTTCCTAGGTGCGCGGTGCGGAAATTTGGGGGCGGGAGGAGGCCGCGCGGAGAGGCGTGGTTGCTGAAATGACGTAATTTGGCCGCATGGAGCCGTGCGGACCTCGCGGACGCGGCAAGCATAAACCAAGCTTGAGTGTCAAGTAAGGGTCAAGTAAGTGACTCATTTGGCCACAAGCCTTCAGAAATCTGACTTCCTGTTTAGCATGATTAAGTTTCATCTTCACTTGTGAGAGCTCTGCTTTTGCAGCCCGCTCTTCCTGCAGCATCATCTGGTGGTCAATCTGTAACTGGAGAAATCTTTTATTCTTTAGTTTTGATTTAACAGAATACAACTATGTTAAGTTGCAAAAAAGCTGTGAAATCCGTGCATTTCAGGGGGGGGGTTCTCAATAAAGTTAATCAACTTCTGGATCTGATTGTTACATTCAACAAGAGAGCTAACATTTAATTCTTCTACCTCATCTGAAGATGCACCAAGGAGACCAGCAACAGTTTCTTGCCTCTGCGCCTCTCCTGGATCTCCAAAGCTCACAGCTTCCGTCATCTGGGATTCTAACTCCATCTCTGCTGAGCTTAAAAACAACAGTTTGCTAAAAGCAACAGTTTGCTAAAAGCAAAACAACAATGCTAACAAATAGCCATACCTTTTACATCTGTGCATAGGTCAGAAACGCCACCTGTGTCTGACATTTATTCCTATTCTTGGAGGAATGTTGGCGAGTTAGCAACGTTCACCCCCCCCTTCCTTTTGGGGGGGATTATAAAAGAGATTAGCCTGTGTTAATCCAACTGCAAGCAGTGGTTTCTCAAAACCCACTTATTAATTTAGCATCTGGATACCAGACAGATAAATGATTAACTTTGAAGTTAATTTACAAAACCAAGTCTAAGCATCAGAATAACTATCTTGATGAATGTGCAGCAACTCTTTGGCTGGACAGTTTGACTAACAACTAGGTTAAAAGCCAAAACCTATTGCTTACACTAAGTGGAATGATTGGGTTAAATCATGATGTGTTTTTTATTACTAGTAAGGAGATTTTTGGTGATAATTTTGGCTAAAATTTGAGGCGATGAAATGCAAATGTTTCCAGTCATATGCTCTTGTATGAGCAATAACTTCCAATTTCAGAGCCATCAAAAGATTGGTCAAGATTATTACAGTCTTAAATTTACCAATCTTGTATCTGGTAGTTTATATGTTTCAATTTTATTCAACACATAATATGGCAAAGCTGATCAAGATCAACGATCTCAGACGGGGCGTCATAAATGTTGCGGATTTTACCAAGAATGTAGCTATTTGGCTAGTAACAGTCAAAGGACTACTTATGGCAGTCAAAAAGATACATAATTTATGAAAGATTATTAATATTTCCGGGGCACCACCTGGGTTTCCAGAAACAATTTTAGCAGCCAAAATATCTATATCAGTCTCATAATCGGAAGGAGTGAATTCTTTACAGTCTATTGACCATAAACCTTGCCATATGTGTGTGCTGAATCAAAGAGACACAGTGACCTCCAAAATACAAAGTTTATTTACAGAGAAAAAAAAACATTTAATCACTCAAGCTAGTATTAATGCACACTACTAATCAAACTATATGAATAACTAAAAATAAAATAAATCAATTATCAAAAAAATGCAATAAAAATAGAAACCATGAATTCTGATTCATGCTTGGCAGAATTTATGTGTAAACCAATTAAATGGAAAATGAACATTCCTTGGATCAAGAAATGTTTGTTTAAAAATAATCTGGATAAGAATAATTAAACTTTGGATAATTAATTCATGGACTGATCACCGCAATGAACAATCTAATTCCAGTATTTTGATGAAAAAGGAGTTCCAAACATGGCTAATAAGATTAGTTTCTGTTCTTAATCTTCTCTGAACCGATCTTTATTTCAACACCTGATTTGTCTATGCATTGAGGGCAGCCTGGGCCTGAACATGTGAGTTAATATTAGCCTTAGCTCCCTATAACACATGTGGGCGTTTGAAGTAGCTCCAATACAATTATTAAACATTAAACAAAGAAAGGAAAACTTGTGTTTGATTGAGTAGCTCAAAATGCAGGATTTAAAACTACTCTTTTTCAGTAAAGTCTTAAAACAAAAACAAAAAACACTGATTAAAAGTTTCAGGCCTAGGCCTGGTTTACCCAAAGATAGCAGAATGAAAACTTATACAAGTTAACAATGAAAGGGAAACACCTTTAAAATTAGTTATCATAACTAAAATGCCTCTGCCTAAACAGACCTTATGAATGTTTAAAGTCCTCAGAGTTGCTGTTCGTCGATGCGGGAAGGGGGCCTCCAAGGAGTGTTAGCCAGCAGGCTCACAAAGGATTCCTAATCTGGCTAGCAGCGCTGGGAAGCTCCCAGCTCCGGCTTCCTCTTGGCTGGCTGTGTGGCGATCAGCCCCTGGCGTCCACCTTTTTAAAAGCTCTCCAGTTCGGCATTCACCTCTATGGCAGTGGCTAAATGCGGGTTCTGGCTGGTTTGGCTCTCAGCACATGTGGCTCACAGCTCCTGTTTCTCAGGGGTCGGCAGTCTGAAACTCGGAGGCGTCTCATCAGACTGTAGGGATAAACAACGTCTTTGTTTATCAATGTTCAAGATTCACCTGGAGTGGTCTTTGGGTTCCTTTGGAGCGGATTTCTCCCAAAAACTCGGGCTTCCCTCTGCCAGCGAAGGAACATGGTTGGAGATTGTCTTATTTTCTCCTGCCCGGCCGAAGCAGCCAACAGAAGAAAGAGCGGATGGAAGTGGGCTGTATACATAGACTCTGCCCCCTCCACTTCCTGTGGGGCTAGAGCAGATTAGCGCCTACCGATGGCTGTGGATGACCCAATACCTTCAAGTAAGGAGCTATGTAAGGTCCCATCTTAAACAATTTGAGTCCTCAACTCCAGATCAGCTTGATCAATGGCTTATGTATTGTAAAACTGAAAAGCATGCAATTAAATTTATCTATGGGGTGTTGCAGTCATTCAAACAGAATTATACCAATAAAATAAAGTATCCTTGGGAAGAGGAATTGGGGTCAGAAATACGTATTGACTTCTGGACTAAAGGGTTACGTTAAGTTAGTTTATTCTGTCAATGCCAGACATCGTTTGATCCAGTTTAAATGATTGCACAGACTGTACTTTTTGAAGACTACATCAGATATTTCCTGAAACCTTACCTATGTGATGAATGGCAATGTGCTGAATCGGATTTGCGCCATAGCTTTATGTGTAATAAGCTTAAAGAATTTTGGATCTGTGTGCTTTCATGTTTCTCAAAGCTTTTCAAGGTGAAACTGGAGCCTGTGCCTGTTTTGATTCCTTTTGACTTGTCAGAACAGACTCAAAAACTTAAGATTATACAGGCCAGTCTTCTGTGAGCCGGTGAGAAGCTAGTCAGAAGCTATGTGTAGCTAACGTAGGCTGCAGCTGGTTTCAGCCAGAAGACCGCGGTTTAGAGACTCTTCCCCTGTTACACTAGGGTCCCTTTAGACCTTGACCCTAGACGGCTTGCCATGGTTTCTCGGTCCTGCCGACTTTGCTGCTCTGCCTCTACTCGACTGGTCGCCTGCTCCAACCCACGAGCTCAGATCAGAGCTCCATTCGACTTGACGAGCTGACATAAATTCTGTCCCCCACTCCTGCCGAAGCTTCAGCCTCTATAATACTGCTGCAGGCTTTGTCAGCGTCATCAACATCAAGATTACATGTTAAGTCTGTGGTGGAGGCCGTTGGAGAAGAGTCATGGTCTCTGCGGCGCTTTGTGAGCGTAGGCTCCATCAACTTTTCAAGCTTTTCCTGCGTTTCAAGCTTTAAAGCTCATAACGCTAGCACGCAGAAGTTCAGCTAGTTGAACTTTTGACGATCTTTAAGCTCTTGACTCAGCATGGTAACCAATCAGACTACCGTCTCACTGTAGTGACATTGCTGGAAGTCGACGCCGCCTAGCCAACCTTGATCCGCTAGTTTTTTGAAACATCAAGCAGAGAAACGCCCGCTGTAATCGGAGTTTTTGAGACTATTAGTTTTAGTTTAGTTTAGTTTTAATATTATTTGATTTGATCGTACAGGAGGACAGCAACACATCACAGTGAATGTGGAATACTGGCCTGTCTTGGTCTTACAACAACAAGCTTATATTATTTCTAGCAATCTTGGTCTATCTATTCTATTCGACAATGTACCACTCTCAAGATGAATAACAGAGACTTTGTGGCGCCTTTCTCTTAGATTAGAAAGCTGAGAACTTTGTGTATCTTTAAGGATGCCCAGTTGGAGAACCCTCTCCATGGTAACACAGGATGTGGACTATCATCAAAAACTCTCTGTCCCTGTCCGGGGTACAAACGTCACTAAATAAGACTAGTCATTCAAACTGATACTACAACATTAATTAAACCAGGTCACAGTTGGTTACAAAGTACAGAAAGTACATAACATTAAATTCTTCCCATCACACCCGCCTTCGAGCTTCAGCTTAAAAATGTATCTTATATGCGTCAAACTAGTCGCTTTATGAGCGTTACCTGACGGTGACAAAGCTTGCGGTCTAAACGTAGCATTAAGCCTCACCCAAAGCAGAGGCTTCTTGGATGGTCTGTTTCTGTAATACACACACAATACACACACAGGAAGCCATATTTGTCCAATAAGTGCACGATTAACATGCAAAACTGAATAAAAACTGCAGAAGCAACTGATAGTAGAGTTCAGAGACATGAAATGGCTGAAGTCTTTACGTTAGTCCCAGGCTGTGAAGGCCTTCCCCGATAGCTTAATCGGACCTGTCAATCAAAAGGACACGCCCCTAATTACTCATAATTTCAAGATTAAATTACATCAAATCGGAGGAGTTAGAAGAAAATTCATCCCCCTCAGAGTTGTCATGATAGTAAACCTGAACTATCTAACCTAAAATTTTCTTTTTTTTTAACCAGGCTGTAAACATGTTTATTATTGCTTTAAAGTTGGCCTTTTTAACATGGAAGTAAATGGGAATTTGCTCCTTTTTGGAGCCATCCCCCAGCAGATGAGGGAGGAGCTGCAATTTTTGCCACCTCCTGCTTGGCTTCACATTCTGCGATTGTAAATGGTAAATGGACTGAACTTATATAGCGCTTTTCTAGTCTTACTGACCACTCAAAGCGCTTTACATTGAAGCCACATTCACCCATTCACACTCGCATTCATACACCGACACCCAACATGGTAGGACAATGTAGAATTTGGGGGTTAAGTGCCTTGCCCAGGGGCACATTGACATGTGACTGGAGGAAGCTGGAATTGAACCTACGACCCTCCGATTGCAAGCCAACTACTCTACCACTGAGCCACAGTCGCCCCTTGGGTCTAATGTGTGCAAAAATATTAATTCTTCTTCTATGGAGGGGAAGGAGGTTCCTTCTTTGAAAGTATGGAAATAAAACTAATATTCTTCATCTTGAAAGGATACGTTACATCATGAACGACAAGCTGGAGGACTCTGAATATCTTTGGAGGCAATTCACCCTTTGTTTGGAGAATTTAGACAAGTGAGAGTTACAAAATGTTTGGACATGGCCCTAAGATAGCAACCTCGGGGTTGCGGGAAGGATGTGGGTTGGGATGTTATGTTAGTTTTGGTTTTTCTATTCCTTTGTTTTCTTTTTGTTTGTTTTGTATTATGTATTATGTGTACTTCTTGTGGTTTAAAGATGTAAAAATGAGGCAATGGTAGCCCTTGAAGTAATCTCCATCTATCTGAAGAGAGAATAACAACTTAATGCTAATATGCCTATTGATCAGATTCAATGACTTAATTGATTAATTGAGTCTAAATGGGAAAAGCTCCTTACAACGTACTTTTAATATATCCCAGACAAATACAGCTCAACTAGACAATATAATTTATTTACAAATCCTCCCCACCCCTGTCTCCACCCCTATCCCATGAATAAAAGGATGTTTACTCACGTCGTTTACTGATATATTTGATTAACTTGGGCACAGCCTTTTAATAAACTATGACTTGACTGTGACATTAGATTAGTTTAACTTAACTCTACATTCTTGCGCAGGATTGATCACTTAAATATGGCCAGGGGTTAAAGGGACTATACGTAAGTTTAGCAAAAAATACAGGTCTAAACATTTAAAATGTCTTCCTCATGCGTGTTCCACCTTTTCACAGAGGTTACCTCTGTATGCCTGTAAATACAATTTACAAGCATAGAGTGTTCAGGTCAAAAAGCAGATTTCCCGACTGCTTTCATGGGCAGTCTTCGTAATGGCATAATCTGCGTTCACACTCGGGTGTAGCATACACTATCTCCATCATTAACAACCGAGCGAGAGATGATTGAAATGCTGGATTCAGCAGAGCAGATAGCTGCTTTAGCACCAAGAAAACTCCAACCCAGACCCCAACTAAACTTACACAAGCCTGATAGCGCTCTGGCACCACGCCGGATTTCTAGCGTAACGAAGTGTTTTAAAAAATAAAAAAATACATAAATCAGGTTCATGTGATCTGAAAATTCCCAAGATCTGAGGGGCATTTTCACTCTAAACCACACCAGTGTAGGTCCACTTAAACCAATTGGCAATAGGGTAGGGGCCGGTCTTATTTTTTTTAATCAATCAGACTGATGTAGCAGTTACTCCACATCTTTTTGTGCATGTGTGAGTGGTTCATGTGGGAGAAAAAAAACATTTACTGCTATACAGAAGCAATGAACACTGTGCAACCAACTTTTCACGCTCTCTCTGGCTCGACTAGTTGAGCTTCAAGGAGATTCCCCTCTCTGCCCAAAGTCCCGATACGGTGCTGGATACATGTGTCGTAACTTTTCTTCTCCCTAGAAAACCTCCCCTAAGCTTCGAATGGCCATCGAAGTTCTATTTTTCCCTTTTTTGTTCATCCCACAAACGGACTGAACCGCTATTCCCTTTTTCCGCGTCGCGTTTATCCTACATTCCTGAAAGGATTTACTCTTACCGCTATCAACCATCGGACTGACTCAAGTAAGATCAATCCAATTTGTTTAAAGGTGGAGCAAACTAGGATCCCTTTTATTTTATGCATGCATGCTGCTGTAAACGTTCCATTAATCAGATCTGTGTTTGAAGTTTGTTGTGTATGATTGTGTATGATTTGTGTTGAAGTTACTGTGTTTTTCTTAGTTATTAAACATGCAGTGATTGTGCGAGTGTGTATTTTGACTTGGTTAAGAGCTGCGAACAGGCGTGCTTTCTTCGTGGAGGGCAAAGCTGAACATAGCCTCCGTGATTATTCAATTCAGAGCTCTTTGTTGTCAGAAGGCTAGTTGCTGTTTGGTGTGACAGTTAGTTAACATAATCGTTGAACTGGATCAAATCTTTGTTTCTTTTATTTGAGTGTGTGTATTTGAATCATTGCAAAGGGCTTACCCTTCAGACAAATGGTATCTGGTAAATCTTAACAATTAGCTATAAAACTGCTGTTTGATAGAGTTAACTCAAAATAAAATTTATATTTATCGGTTTAAATCAGTTGGGGCCTCATAAATAAATAATTTAAGGGGATAATAAATTAAGATTTCATGAATTATTAATTTAATACCCCCAATAACCAGATAGACCAAAAATTTCTACTACCAACACTGTAGTATCCGTAGTCTCAGTATGCTATACAACCAATAACTATTCAGGTAAGTGACTAGTTAACAGCAGGGATGTATTCCTGAACAGGCCTACCAGGCCCAGGGTCCCAAAGAGCTCTGGCTCTCTACACATACTATATTGAACACCACATTTTTCAGTGAGGTGGGAAGTCTTCCTATTTTATCAATTGCATAAACCTGCAAAAAATTACCTCTTCTCAGAAGTATTAGAACAGTAGCGTGTGATAGTGAATAAAAACAATTTTAACTGGTTTCCTGCGTTATTACTGTAAATTTGAGGATACACAGCCATGCTGTCTCCTTTTTAATCCTAAAATCACTCCCAAGCTCTCCCTCTATTACTGTTTTCTGTTGGATCCTGAGGCACCTCTCATCAACTAATCCCTTCAGCAACAGCCCAAATGCCGGTGGGTTTGGCTGTCGTCCTCTGCAGGCTCTGTTTGTGAAGGGCTCCTTGAATGATGGAGGGTGGCCTCTGAAGTATGTCAGAATTCAGCTTTTACTGTAGAAAAAGATTGACCACAAGCAGAGCAGGTTGTCGGTTTGACATTAACAGTGACAGCTGATACTCTGGCCACCCCAGAGCATCTCACCCAGGGAACAAACCTGCACAACATGTAATTAAAATGTTAGTATAGTACAGAAGATGAATTGCTGCAGTGTAATTCTAATTTTAATCTAAGATCATGTCATGATCCCTAAGAAGAAAATAAGCCTGAATTTGATTAGTTAAATAATGCTGTGAAGTTATTTGGGTGCCTTGGTTGAATTATGTCTAGAGACTGTTCATGATGAGCATATAGTGCAGCAGAAAGCACTTATTTAGGCCTAAGGAAAGGGGACTGAGTCTTTTAAATTAGAAAAACACCTGGAATAGTCACCTGGAAGATTATGTTTACATTTGCATCTAAATTGAGCTTTTGTGAAAAATAGAGAAAATAATTTAGCCATGACGGGAAGCTTTTATCCCAGTATACACATCACTCAGAAAACGTTATTGTTGAATGAAGCGTGTTCAACTTTGCAGCAAAAGGTGTTCTTTCAGTTGGCAAAGAGTGAACAAATGCTGACAGAAGTGAAGCATACAGAGTAAAAGCAATACTACAGCACAGTCACTAGCTATGAACACAAGTAATTGGATTAAAAGCCTAGTCAGAATAAAAATGCTTCATGTAACCATGCCATTGAGATTACTCTGACCCGATTACTCTTGCATCAAAATTTCATTCTGATTCAGAGGGGTGGGTTTTGCCGATAGTTAAACCAATTCCGGTGCATGTAAACCCTTATTCTGAATGTGGTTCATTCCTTTTCTTTTCTAGAACTTGTGCCAGTGGGTCCTGAGTGTTAGAAAGAACTACAGAAAGAACGTGATCTATCACAACTGGAGACATGCACTGAACACAGCCCAATGCATGTTTGCGCTTCTAAAGTCAGGATGCTTACAGGTAGGTGCAGATTTATTAAATTATTACAGAAGTTAACAGCGTTCATCCTAACTATTCAGGGCCATTTTTTAAGGGCCGTGTCTTGCTAAAACATCGAACCTCAAGGATATTTAATAAGAAGAATTGGTTATATATTTACTGTGGATAGTCTATTATCTATCCAAACTCAACATTGTAAAAAACAACATATCTGTATATGTTAAAGTTGGTTCCCTTTGCTTGGACCAAAATTGAAACAGGTTAAGGTCAAAATCACTCCAGAATATAATGTTAGCATATTTATCCATGTCACAAAATTGTCCCAGTCTAACTGTGTCCAGGAGTGGGTTTTAACCATCTGGATGTTGATTTGAGGTAAAGTTAATGAATTTATAGGTAGTGTTCTTTCTTATTTATTTTACTTTTTGCAATGCACCAGTCCCACAGGGAAAGGGAAACCTTTAGCAAAATGCTACCATCAATATACTTGACAATCGGTATAGGTCTTAAGAGTCGAAAGTCTCATATTGGCTCCTCAAACATTATATTATCAGACATCTCAGTTTAAACAAAAATATATTTTTCAAGTGTTGCTCTTATGAAATAATCCATATGCTCTTCTTACTTTCTGAAGCTAATTCAAAGTATAGTTTAAAAAAGTATATTTTTGTGGGGGTATTTACTGGTTTCTCACGCATTTCTGCACTGTACATGGTCAATGGCAGTGCTAAGGCAGTAATTACATTATGGAGCATCTTAGCCCTATAATCAAAAAAGTTTTAATTGTGAAACATATAATATTTTTAGTTGTTTACTTTCAAATTCTGTGTCTACTAGTCACAAACTTGTTCTTTTTAATTAATATTTCTTACCAAAGTCTATTCTACATATTCTTGCTAACTTGAAATGTAACTTTTTTATATAAAAAAAATGTGGACAACCCTCTATAGTGAAGCACCATATTGAATATGTTAGCTGTTTAGGTATACACAAGAAATAATCCTCCGTATTTCGTGTCCTCACTTGAAAACTCATCTCTTCTACTTCCTTCCTCTAATCATTGTGTGAGGGATGGCGCCAGTTTAAATTCTGGTTCTTGAATAGCTTGCCCTGCTTCAAACGCATGTAACAAAACTCTGCTTCTCTTTTTATGTTTTCTGTTCGTCTCAGCTGATGCTGAATTGTCATATGATATGGGGGGGGGGGTGAATTACAGACTCCTCTATATATCGAAAATGGCAACTAATAAAATAAAGTGTCGAATATATAAAATGAAACAAAAAAAATAGCTTGCTTGTTACTTTATCTTGGAGTCGTTACAAATTTGCTAGTTGCTCTTAGCCATGAAGTTACAGCAAACATAATTAAAATGAACACAGCAAAATAAAAAAAGTGTTTTTTTACTCAACCTTTTTACTAACCCTGATCGCTGGACTGAAAGCTGGAAGTTGTTGACCTTTTTGATGCATGTGGATTGATGCAATGCTTACTCGCAACTGTCTTTAGTGTGTGCCCGATCAAGAAGCTTGAACAGTTTCAGTAGTTCTATGTATTTATGACAGTTGAAAGCATTTTAGTGGTGTTTTTTTCTTGAATTCCCGTAATCTCATTTTTATTTGGACAGAATAACTTAAATGATCTGGAGATCTTGGCCCTGATGATTGCAACTCTTTGTCATGACCTTGATCACAGAGGAGTCAACAACTCCTACATACAAAGGTACAGCAGGACAGGCATTGGGGTTAAATACATTAAATCAATGGATTTACAGTGTGTGTGACTTATGTGTGGTATCTAGGAGTGATCACCCACTGGCCCAGCTCTACTGCCACTCGACCATGGAGCATCACCACTTTGACCAGTGCCTCATGATCCTCAACAGTCCTGTAAGTATACTTAATGCCGCCTCCCACAAGAGCTTTCTGTTTGCACCTATTTTTTGGTGAGTTTTCTGCCTCATGAGGCGCTGAAGTGAAAATCAAACAGGTTTGATATTTTTTGCCTCTCAAGGCGAGAAACTTGTTGTGTGCGCTCTCTGTGAACTATCAGGGGACCAGTTATAACGCAAACTCCGATCACATGATTCCAAGCTAGCAGCCCCCATCCCTTACCTCAGAAAGATGAATGAAACGGATACTGAGATGGACATGGAGGAAAATGCTGCTACTCATTTTGTTGATGAAGCAACGTCGCATCATATAAACAAGTACAGTCTGGTGAAATTTCCACGATTCTTTATCTTCTCAAATGTAATCTCCATGGGCTGCCATCTTGGAATCATGTGATCGGAGACCTCGTATTGATTGGTTGCTTGAATATTGGACCTCAGCACACAGCTCACAGAGAGCTCACACAGCGAGGTTCTCGCCATGCAAGGCGAAAAATATCAAAGCTCTTTCGATTTTCATCTCAGCACCTCATATGGTACACAGCGAGTTATCTGCTGAGCAAACGGCCTTGAATGATTGTTAGCTCAGCAGATTGCTCTTGTGTGCAGCAGGCTTAAGAGGCATCAAACCTCAAATATTAAAAGCTGTTCAAATAATTATA
Source organism: Apricaphanius iberus (assembly GCA_028564705.1). Lineage (NCBI taxonomy): Eukaryota > Metazoa > Chordata > Actinopteri > Cyprinodontiformes > Aphaniidae > Apricaphanius > Apricaphanius iberus. The sequence goes on from JAPXFQ010001644.1 coordinate 27,500, forward strand.
TGTACACTACAACATTGTTGTACAGGAGCAGCTCTGCTTGGGACACAAAATGAGAATAAAAATGGTTCAGATTTAGATTCAGAAATACTTTATTAATCCCTTTGAAAAAAAATCATCCAAGTTTCTAAAAAAAAAGTAGTAATAAGGGAGCACGGTGGCACAGCTGGTAGTGCAGCCACTGCTCCACCGGGCAGCCCCAATTGGAAGTATATATATATCCTGAAATTTAAGTTGTATCCTGGATTTTTTGTTGCACTGGGAAGTAAAACGCCTTGTTTCTCTGTAATCCTGCTCCCCTCCTCTCCCATCATCGCTGTGCAACTCTGTTTGAGCAGGGATGAAACGGAGCCCATATAGAGACTTTAGACGGAGCCTAAACAACCCCAGCTGAGTCCAGGAAGCAATCTTTCCAGTCCAGCATGTAAAAAAGATGTGGGTGTTGTTTGCAACTGTTTACTAAAAATTCTAAGTTACTACAAATCAATTAATTAACCACACAATGCTTTTATCTCATAAGCAGCTTGATAAATGGCTAACACACATTAGCATGTAGCTACTTACTTCTACTTTTTTAAAATTCCAACCAGAAAAAGTGGTTCCAGCTGCTAAAACTGGAGCAGCTATGAGCTTTAAGAAGAGGGGCGGGTGTGTTTGCAACAGAGGTAAGCTGCTCTCTGGATGTTTTCTGCAGGGGTGGTGTGGACACATCTTCCTTGTGGTAACATAATGACGTAAAATACATCACTTTGTTACCACTCAGTCGTTTTTCAGGAGAGGGCGGTGTAGCTGCTCCGAGAGCAGAATACAGAAGGATTACTTAGACATGCGTGAATTAAGTAAAAAAAAACACTCTGGCTGTGTTTATTTATGAGAAAATTGCACTACCAGAGAGACCAAAAACACCAAACACTTCCTTTTGCATGATATAGGCTCTTTAGGTTCCTGTGGTACAAATCTATTAACTAAGGATAGAGTAATCATTTACAAAATATGGCCAGTAACCAGAGGAAACACTTCTTTAAACCATTTGGTTGGGATTGGGTATGTTACCTTGGAGTGCTGGTGGACACTTTTGGTTGCTTTAGTTATACCTACAGATCTTCTCGTTTTCGTCTCGTGATTGGAAGGTTGCCAGTTCTAGCCCCAGCTCTGACAGTCTCAGTCGTTGTGTCCTTGGACAACACACTTCAACTGTTGCCTACTGGTGGTGGTTGGAGGGCCTGGTGGCGCCTGTGTTCGGCAGCCTCGCCTCTGTCAGCGCCTCAGGGCAGCTGTGGCTGCACCGTAGCTTGCCATCACCAGTGTGTGAATGTGTTTATGGATGGGTGAATGACTGATTGTAGTGTAAAGTGCTTTGTGGTCCTCTGACTGAAAAAGCGCTATACAAATGCAGGCCATTTTACCCTTTTTTATATAGCCTATATTTTTTTTTACTTGAAATTTTTTTTTTCCGTTATTTCAGAAACAATAGCTTGTATTGGTTAAAAAAAAGCTTTGATTCAGAAAAACTGGTTTATTAAAACAATGATTTATTTCCATATTGTTGTTTTGTCAATTCAGAAAAAACACGTTTTTGCATTCTTTCAAGCATTTTCTTTGGTTTATACATCAGAAGTCCACCAACCTGCAGTAGAAGATGAGAAAAAACATGTTTGTTTTCATATGTTTCAGATATTTCTTATTACTAAAATAATTCTGCCTAAGAGGTTATTATTTTGTAGACGTTTATCTTTTTGTGTCTGAATGTATGAATGAATGGACAGACTATTGCTCCCATAGTGTTGAAATTTACTGGTTAAAGGGACTATATCATGCTATTTTACAGCTTTCAACTTCGGGGATGGACATATATATGATAAAATGTGGGCCACAAAATAAAACAGCTTGTTTCTCTCTAATCCCGCCTCCTGCAGCCCACACCGGGTACCCTCCTCTCCCCTGCTCTGTTCCTCTCCCGTGCAGAGCCGCTCTGACTAAGGAAAACAGCGGAGCCGACAATGAATTTGAAGTGCACCAAGTACCATAATGAAATTGTGTCTTATTAAGGGCTCAGATGTTTGGTTTATTTATTTATGTTATGTAAAAACAAAGTCATTAAAGCATTTTTCAGCTCTAAATATGGCAGGCTATGACACAGCCCATCCAGGCTTTAGACAGAGCCCAAACAGACACGCTGAGTCTATCCAGCCCAGTATATAAAAAAGCCGTTTGTGTTGTTTGCACCTTTTTACTGAACATTCTGAGATGCTACAGATCAATTAATTAACCACACAATGCTGTTATAATATCACATAAGCAGCTTGATAAATGGCTAAAACAAATTAGCATTCGCATGTTGCTACGTACTTCTCTGTCCACCAGGTGTCTTTGTTGTTGGAAATGATCCAGCTGCTGTTCTTTAGGAATGTAGAATAAAGTCTTGTAATACACGCAGCCAAACGGGCATTTTCACAGCGACATTTTAGAAAGTAAAACTCCAACAAAAAAAGCTGCTTCAGCTGCTAAAACCAGAGCAGCTTTGAGCTTTGAGAAAGGGGGCTGGTGTGTTTGCAGTTCTACTAGAGGTACGCTGCTCTGTCTCCAGGGGCAGTGCCAGCACTTCGTAGTGGTAACATATTGACGTAAAATGTGTCACTGCAGTTGTAGCCAAAAGTTTTGAGAATGACACAAATATTAGTTTTCACAAAGTTTGCTGCTAAACTGCTTTTAGATCTTTGTTTCAGTTGAGCACTGAAATATTGTTGTGTTATGTAATATTGTGAAATATTACAAGCACTTCATACGTTTCCAAGGCTTTTTTCAACAATTACAGGAGATTTATGCAAAGAGTCAGTATTTGCAGTAAATGGACTGAACTTATATAGCGCTTTTCTAGTCATACTGACCACTCAAAGCGCTTTACTTTAAAGCCACATTAACCCATTCATACAGCAACATGGCTCAGTAGGACGATGTAGAATTTTTGGGGCACATCGACATGTGACACAGTCATATTTTTTTTTCAGGACCTCTGCAATTCGACTGGGCATGCTCTCAATCAACTTCTGGGCCAAATCCTGACTGATAGCAACCCATTCTTTTATAATTATTTCTTAGAGTTTTTCAGGATTAGTGGTTTTTTGTTTGTCCACCCCCCTCTTGAGGATTCACCTCCAGTTTTCAAAGGGATTAAGATCTGGGGAGTTTCCAGGCCATGGACACAGAATTAACACGTTTTTGTCCCCGAGCCACTTAGTTATCACTTTTGCTCCACCGTGCTGGAAAATGCAATGTTCTTCACCAAACTCTTGTTGGATTGTTGGAAGAAGCTGCTGTTGGAGGGTGTTTTGGGACCATTTTTTATTCATGGCTGTGTTTTTGGGCAAAACTGTAAGTGAGCCCACTCCCTTGGATGAGAAGCAACCCCACACATGAATAGTCTCAGGATGCTTTACTGTTGGAATGACACAGGACTGATGGTAGCGCTCACCTTTTCTTATCTGGACAAGCCTTTTTCCAGATGCCCCAAACAATCGGAAAGAAGCTTCATCGGAGAATATGACATTGCCCCAGTCCTCAGAAGTCCATTCACCATACTTTCTGCAGAAGATCAATCTGTCCCTGAGGTATTTTTTTGGAGAGAAGGGGCTTCTTTGCTGCCCTTCTTGACACCAGGCCATCTTCCAAAAGTCTTTGCCTCACTGTGCGTGCAGATGCGGTCACGCCTGCTGCTATTTCTTAGCAATCTCTGCACTGTTGGCACTCCGATCCCGCAGCTTAATCCTCGGTAGGAGACGATCATGGTGCTTGCCGGACTTTCTAGGATGCTCTGAAGCCTTCTTAACAAGAAATTAACCTCTTTCTTTGAAGTTCTTGATAATCCTATACATTGTTGATTTAGGTGCAATCTTAGTAGCCACCATATACTTGCCTGTGAAGCCATTTTTATGCAAGGCAATGATGGCTGCATGTGGTTCTTTGCGGGTCACCATGTTTAACAATGGAAGAACTACGATTTAAAGCATCACCTTCCTTTTAACATGTCAAGTCTGCCATTCTAACCCAATCAGCCTGACATAATGATCTCCTGCCTAGTGCTTGTCAACATTCTCACCTGAGTTAACAAGACGATTACTGAAATTATCTCAGCAGGTCCTTTAATGACAGAAATGAAATGCAGTGGAATTTTCATGGCAAAGAAGGACTATGCAATTCATCTGATCACTGTTCATAACATTCTGGAGTATATGCAAATGGTTATTATACAAACTTAAGCAGCAACTTTTCCAATTTCCAACTCAGACATGCGTGAATTAAGCCAAAGACCACTCTTGCAGGGTTTTGTAAGAGAAGATTGCATTACCAGATGATTGACACCTCCAAAAACTTGATTTTGCATAATATAGGCCCTTTAAGGCAACACACACATAATTCAATTCAATTCAGTTTATTTATATAGCGCCGTTTCACAACAGATGTCATCTCAAGGCACTTTACAAGAAGAGTTATTACAATACAATGTTTAAATTAGAAATTAGAGAACCACAGAAGATTGCGTCGTGTAATTCTCAGCAATCCCTCACACTGAGCAAGCACGAAGCGACAGTGGAAAGGAAAAACTCCCTTTTAACAGGAAGAAACCTCCGGCAGAACCAGGCTCAGCACAAGCGGTCATCTGCCGAGACCGTCTGTGGTTTGGAGAATACACAGAACAGAGACACAGAACAGAGACACAGAAAGAACAACACAACTGATGCAGAAGTTTGTTGCAGGACGTGGAGAACTTTCCGTCACTGCAATGCCATCTTAGTCAGGGTCGTCAAGCAGGGCGGGTCAGGAGCACCTACTGTAGGAGGAGACTAAGAGAAAACTGGTTAGCGCTTGAATTGACAGCACATCATGTAGTTGGGGAGAAGTAGGAGAGAAAGTAGGAACAGACCCTAATAATGTCCTCCAACAGCCTAGCCTAAAGCAGCATAGCTACTAGCATTAACCTGTCTCCTAGCTACTAGGAGACCTAGCTACTAACACTTTCTACCTGGCTTACATTAACCTATCTCTACCTAGCTACTCTACCTCTTCCTATCTCTTCCTAGCTTTTGATACTCTACCTGACTACTAACATTAACCTGTCTCCTAGCTACTAGGAGACCTAGCTACTAACACTCTCTACTTGGCTTACATTAATCTATCTCTACGTAGCTACTCTACCTCTTCATATCCCTTCCTAGCTTTTGACACTCTACCTAGCTACTAACATTAACCTATCTCTTCCTAGCTACCTGTCTAACCTGTCTCTAACTACCTATTAACATATCTCTAACTGTAAGCTTTGTCAAAGAGGAAAGTTTTAAGCCTAGTTTTAAAGATATACAAATTGTCTGCTTCACGAACCAACCCTGGGAGCCTGTTCCATAGGAGGGGAGCCTGATAGCTGAAAGATCTGCCACCCATTCTACTTTTAGAAATCCTAGGAACTACCAGTAAACCTGCAGTCTGAGAGCGAAGGGCCCTGTTAGGAACATATGGAACAATCAGGTCTCTTATGTATGATGGAGCTAGATTATTAAGAGCTTTATATGTCAGAAGGAGGATCTTGAATTCTATTCTAGATTTTACTGGGAGCCAGTGAAGAGAAGCTAAAACAGGGGAAATGTGATCTCTTCTTTTAATATTCATCAGAATCCTAGCAGCAGCATTTTGGACTAACTGAAGACTTTTAATTGTTTTCTGTGGACTACCTGATAATAAAGAGTTACAGTAATCCAGTCTTGAAGTAATAAAGGCATGGACTAGTTTTTCAGCATCATTCCTGGACAGGATGGTTCTAATTTTTGCAATATTCCTAAGGTGAAAAAAGGAAATCCTAGAGACTTCTTTAATGTGAGCTCTAAATGACATATCTTGGTCAAAAATAACACCGAGGTTCTTTGCTTTATTACTGGAGGCTAATTTAATGCCGTCCAGGTGAAGGTGTTGACTAAGTAGTTTATTTTTCACAGCTTCTGGTCCAAAGACGACAACTTCTGTTTTATCAGAATTCAGAAGCAAGAAGTTTAGAGTCATCCAAGTTTTTATGTCTTCCAGACATGCCTGTAGTCTACCTAACTGATTGGATTCATCAGGATTAATGGATAGATATAGCTGTGTATCATCAGCGTAACTATGGAATTTTATCCCATGCTGCCTAATTATTTTACCAATAGGAAGCATATATATAGTAAAAAGAATCGGCCCAAGCACTGAACCCTGTGGTACTCCGCAAGTAACTATTGAGGTTGAGGAAGATCTATTGTTTACCTGAACAAACTGAAATCTGTTAGACAAATAAGATTTAAACCAACCTAGTGCTGTTCCTATTATACCGACACTTTGAAGCCTTTCTATGAGAATATTGTGATCAACAGTGTCAAAGGCAGCACTGAGATCTAACAGAACCAGAATGGTCACCAGTCCATTGTCTGAGGCTATGAGAATATCATTAGTAACCTTCACCAGAGCTGTTTCAGTGCTATGATGAGCTCTAAAGCCTGACTGAAACTTCTCAAACAGCTCATTATTGTTTAAATGCTCACATATCTGGTGTGCAACTATTTTCTCAAGAATTTTAGATAAGAAGGGAAGATTAGATATCGGTCTATAGTTAATTAAGTCGTTTTGATCAAGAGATGGTTTAATTACATAAATTGGATAAGGATAAAAAGCAAGTGAAAATAAACAGTAATATATGGAGTAACATATTATGAAAATGAATAAATAAAAATAACACTATTAACAAAATAACTAAAAGTTGTTAAAAGAGTTGGATGCAATATTCAGGAAATGTCATGGGCCAAGGAACAATTGATTACATATTGGGGATGATCAGGTATTATGGAGGAATCTAAACTGTACTAAGGTGCTTGGCAGAGAAATAGCTCTCCTAGTTCTGCTTTTATAGTTTTTTTTAAAAAAACTATAAAAGCAGTGTCATTTTAACACTTGGAATGTTAATTTGGTGCATTAAAAAGTAAAATAAATAAATAAAAGAGTGACGCTTAGCCTGGCGGGGGGCCAAGGAAAGGCTGGTGGGAAACCCTGCACACAACTTAACAACATTAACAACAATTACAGAAGACAGTGTTATAACACTGGCAACAGTGCCCCAGACATAGAACTATACATAAAAGTATACGTAGATATTATTAATAGCAGAATTCAAGGGGATAAAATGCAAAATAAAAGTTATCATAGCAAATACAGTACAAGAGCAAGCCTATATTAAATAAATACATTAAGAAGGCTGTGCGGTCAAATGCACTCAATATGTTAAATAAGTTAGTGTGTAGTCTAACATTAGCATAAGTGCTATCTTTTTCACTTAGTTTTGTCACAATATTTTGGCTCAGCACACTGCTTGTGTAGAGCGCACACAGTTTTTCGCTTTGTAAGTCGAAAAATATCCTACCCGATTTTCACCTTATGAGACAGAAACTTCACTAAAAATTAGGCGCACACAGGAGCTATCTGCTGAGCAAAGGGCAAGGTGAAGTTACATTTACAGCATGCCCAAGATACCAGATATTAAACCCTCAGATGCCAATAAAAGCATTTTTCTGTACTTAGATTCAGTCATCATATTCTTCCCAATGTCAGCCCATATGTTCTCCGCTGGTTGACACGAAGGCAACTTTCAAGAACATGACCAGCATTACTACGATTATGTGTAAAATTTCTGGTGTCACTTTTTCATAACAAGGTACAATAAAATGACTCAAGCCTTTTCAGTTGATTTTTTTTTTTTACTAGGGAAGTCCTGATCTGATCACGTGATTGGAAATCAAGGCAGATCACATGGTTTCAGACCTGATAGAAATCGGACGTTACCTCCCCATCAGGAGTTAAATCAATTTTTAAATTCTGCGTCACAGACTGCCTGAGTCGTGTCCCACGACTTAAAACCTGTTCAATGGTATTGATCTTCTATTCACTTTGAATAATACTCAATCCAAACCAGCTGAAGAGTGAACTACTTATTAAAGTGAAATTAAACAGTTGCACTTAGAATACACCTGTTATGGGTCATGCTCCACATGGAACCATAATGCACGTTCATTTGTGTATAATCAAACAGTGGGGTTGCTGCAGAGGTTTTTGCCTCAGACAGATGAGTTCTCATGGAGGTTTAGATGTCGTTCACGATGTTGTATTCATGTGCTTCCGTTCTGCAGACAGAAATTAAGCACCTCATTAGTCAAAGCTTTAAAGTGCGAAAACATTTCTTGAATTAAACCAATCAGAAGTCTAAAAGACTCTAAAATCCCTCTTATGACCTCAACCATAGACTTTAGATGTCATTTTGCCACTCTTGATGTTGATATTTTGGGCGGTGTGAACGCACCGGGGGTATTCGATAAAGCAAGCTAATTCCAAAAGCCAGGCTTACTATGACGATCTTGGCCCATTTTCCCTAGATTCAGTTCCACAAACAAGACTAACCTGAAGCCTTTCTCAGACACTATGGCAACATGTGCTCTTGGACAAGCCTGCTCCGTGGCAGGCTAGCTGTGAGGTTTATCTTAGCTTGATCAAATGATTGGACAATCCAGGTGATGTCATACTGTGGGGCTGGTATTCTGCTGCTGTTCTCACTACACTCACCCTACAATATAAAGTTATTATATTGTTCTGAACACCTGCAGTTTTCTATTGGGTGGTTAAATTGTGCAGCGGAATGTAGGGTATATCTTTTAAAATGTAGTTCTAATTATGTGATGATTTTTTTTATCTACCATTTTGAAGAACATTAGTGTATTTCATATTTACTTTCTACCTGTCGAAATGAGTGATGAGTCCGTACTTGTATTCAACGGCTTTAATGTGGATTTCCAGCAATCAGTAACATGGCCATATTGGCAGAATGAATACAGAAGATTCGAGCTCCCCTTGCAGGTCACTAAACACGCACGTCTAACAAGTACAGCATCTCTTAAGGTCCACACAATTAGATAACACACAATGACATAACACATTTATCGAGATTATTTACATCCTCTCCTTTGACTTTGACTTTGAAGTGTCTCCTATGAAAATCAAACATGGGTAAAAGTCAAAATTATGACCACATGTTTTAAATCAATTTTTTTTTTACTTTGTACATTAGAAATTAACCGTGGTATTAAATCTGAATCAGTTGTGAAACAATAAAGTATTAATTCTACGGTGATAGCTCAACTATAGAACCAAAATATGCATTTTCTTAACTTTGCAAATATAAACTCAGATAGTTGTACACATAAACTTTGCCTATCAAACTTTACAACTTAAGTGTTGGATCAGTATTTCCAGAGTACAGTATATTAATACATTGCCCAGCTTTCCCCTTTAGAAAAAAATAATCTCAATCAAAGTATTTTTGATTAGACGTGCAAATATTGTCTGAACGTTTCACATAAGGGGCATTACTGTGCAATGTCTTTGTAGAGGAGCAAACTACAGGGATCTGCTGCTAACTGGAACAATAAGTGGGTGCCGCTGTTGGTCGGTGTACCTGACAGGGCCGTGCAGATGAGGAGGCTGTGTTTGGCATTGCAGGATCAGTCAGTTGAGAACTGACATCAGTAGCGTCGACCTGTAGAGGTGGTGGTGGCTAGGCAACAGGCAGGATGTGGCAATGATTTCTCCTGAAAATGCCTTCATTGGATTTGATCACGTACATTTACAGCATGCCCAAGATACCAGATATTAAACCCTCAGATGCCAATAAAAGCATTTTTCTGTACTTAGATTCAGTCGTCATATTCTTCCCATTACCACGGTTATGTGTAAAATTTCCGGTGTCACTTTTTCATAACAAGGTACAATAAAATTGTATGCTCCTTGCATACCTGCTCCAATGTGCCAAGACGGTCGTGTCCCTTAGTTGTCTCCAATCTCATGACTTGTCCCACTGTGAGTGGCGCTAGAGGGCGACTTGTTTTGTCATAGGATTGCTTCTGGATCAGTCTTTTCCTTTTTAGTTGCATGGAGTTCCTTGGGGCTGGGCTAGCAATGTGGTGTTGATGGAAAAAGTTGAATGAGTCTGTCTGTATATCAGGCTTTCAGCAGGTGATCAAAATGCTTTTTCACGTGGTATATTTCTGATGTTTAGTAGATTGAGGAAGACATCTGTCTCATCTCTATAAGACTTTTCCATCAGCTGTTTGCTGCTGTGTACTGACCTTTCAGCCAGTCCTTTTAGCATGTCTGTGGTGATTGTAGACCAGGGCAGGAACGGGATGTGGTCGTAAAAGTTTCTTATATTGGTCATCGGGTGCTGTTATATACTGAGCAGGAGAGCAGTTCTTTTGTGATGTTCTTGTTTATTGTTGACCAACACACCATGCTTCTGACTGTTTGCTTTGTGGATTCCATACCTGGGTGGCCTCTGTGCATACTGTTGATATTTTCTTGTTGTACAGAGACGGGGATGACAGTTTAATGACAATGCTGTCCTCCACCAATAAGTCTTCTCTGTATAGGAAGAAAAGATGTAGGGTGTTTGTTGGGCAATTCGTTCTGAATTACTGTGCTCAGAGTTTGTAAGGCTTTCTTTAGCTGTATGGGCACGTAGCTTCCCCTAGGTTGGCAGTAGAGATGTAGCTGACAGACATCACCTCAAAGTTATAGTCTCCACTCCGTGCCTGGGAGACACTGCTGCTTGGGACTCACGACAGAGTGTTTGTAAGTTACATGTTACATACTCTTCTTGTATCAGCGGCAACGGCTGCTGCATGGGAGTGAGAGGGATATGATATTACCGGATCAATCAGTCTATAGGTGGGCATTTCGGGTCGCTTCGGCACGCTTGGAATCAAGGCAGAGGTAGTCTGAAAAAGTCAGCTGGGGTCGGCTTGGAACGGACGCAGGTAATGAAAACAGGCCAAAGCGTCCCGTTCCGTACCGTACAGGAACTAGTGGAAATGGGGCATAAGTCTAAAGTGTGATGAGCCGAGTGTGTGGGTCCTTTCACTCTCTGAGTAAAGTCAATTGAGTCTAAGATAATATTAAAGGCTGCAGTCCACACAAATATTGAAATTCTCTACTATAATTACCTGACCTGAGATCTCGTCCAAGAATTGAGAGTAAGGGCCTGGTGGACGATACAAAACCACAAACAAAAGTGGTTTTAATGTTTTGCAGCCTGGGTGAGGAAAACTAAGGATTAGATGTTCAAAGGAGCTGTAGCTATTAATTGGTCTAGGCTGATTTTTTTTAAATATGAACAAAAGATGGTTGCAACTCCTCCTCGACTAGTACTTCTAGTAATGTAAAAACTTTGATAATTGGAAGTAGTTTACTAATTTATTGTTTTAACCAAATGCTAAATGTTCTCTTTTATTGTTTTTAATGTTCATACTTTAATCATATATTTGGGTTGTTTGCCACCAAATCATGTAAAGCACCTTGAATTACCTTGTATTCAAATTGTGCTGTACAAATAAAATTGCCTTGCCTTGCCTTGTAGATGAGTGTGATGTTGTAAGCTTGTAACTGTAGTAAGGCTCTGTAAGCTCTAATGTACATTATAACAATGCAGCCTGACAAGTTTTTATATGCAGATGGTGTTCGCCTTATACAGCTTGGGATTACACTTTGCCTTCCGGGAGGTGGCAGACATTCTGGAAGCGCAACGAATATAAACCAACCGTAGATTCACTATTGAAACACATAGTACATCGCAAAGCAGAAGCAGACTTAGGAGAAACAAAGTCATAAAAAACATGTTGAAATCCCAAAAAGGATGTGGAATTTATGGGGATACGCTCTAAATGGGGAAGCCAGGGACCAATATATGGGCAAAGTTTGCATTATACATTATTTGGAAACACTTAATAAAGACTAGAGCACTGACAACTTGGTGCCACAGTTGTGCATCAGATATTTTCGGCTGCCTTGTTTGTGGTATGAGAACGTACACCTTAAACCAGTTCTGAAGCTACTAGTGTTGGAGTCTCATGTGCTGTTTTTAAATGGATGGGTTCAGGAGCAAACTCTCAGAACATAGTAATCCGGACAAAGGTAAACTAACTGTGCTCCCATAGTAATCTGTATTGCTAACAAAATTCCTAGATGCTTTTAATAATGTTACAAAAGTGCGAAGATGTCATACTACTGTCATACATATTAATGTTATTTATATAACAAGAGGCGGGAGGTGTTTCCAACTTGTCAAAAATGATTGATCTCTCATATCCGATCTGGATGAGAGATATACATTTCATTTGCTTTTTTTCCTTGTAACAATCAAGATGTTCATCCCGTAGAAGAAGTATATGAGAAGTTGTATTGTGTTTCAGTGTGTTTGTATTAGCCTACCAGTGCCTATGTATTTTTTGGTGCATGGTTGTGATTGGAGGAAAGAAACTATCAATAAAAAACTTATACAATCTGTAACTTACCAGAATGGAAATTGTGATACCACACACTCATCGACACCGGGACACTTTGAGTTATCTTTGACCCCCAACAGCTGAAATCCAAACCAGCCGACAACACTTTATTTCAGATAGTCCATGGTAATGCCTACAAGCAGGAAAACGGTGAAAAGACAGCCCGTTTCCACCGTTTCCCTTGCGATCATGAGTTGCACTGTTGCTCCCCAACAACACAGCAACTATTTACCATGGTTGAGTAACAATAGTATTAGATGAGCCTGTGAATACTCTCATTCATCCAGGTCATGGTTATCTCAAGGAAATTTCAATCGAACGCAACTGGACTTGGTAATTTGTCTTGGAACACGTTTCACCTCTTATCCAAGAGGCTTCATCAGTTCATGCTCGCCGCTGACCAGGCTGGGACTGGTCCAACTAATAATAGTAGATCAAACGAATAATCGATTAAATTAAGCCACAAGAAAGAAAGTGAATAGGTCTATAAACAGAGCGCTGTTGCTGTAAAGACACTACCGGAGTGGTGGCCACGTCAGGCGATGACGAACCAATCCCAAGGCCTATTGGTTATGAAGTAATTGTGATGCTCATAGGCTTCATTAATAATTCTTTATCAGACAGGGAGAAGAACAAGGCTTTTTCATTTCATTCTGCTCACACTTATCTAGGTTTGATTCCAGCTTCCTCCAGTCCCATGTCATTGTGCCCCTGGGCAAGGCACTTAACCCCAAATTGTATGAATGTGTGCGTGCTTGTGAGTGCGAATGGGTGACTCTGGCTCCAGTATAAAGCGCTTTGAGTGGTCAACATGACTAGAAAAGCGCAATATAAGTTCATTCCATTTACCATTTGCCTCTTGACACACATGAGCCTCGCTTGTAAAGCCTCGCTTGAATCAGTGCAGATTAAATTCATCCGAGCTTTATTGATGTTGAATAGCCCTGGAGTAAACTATTATGATAATTCAAGCCAGGATATTTGAAATGAGCCTCGCTTCATTGAACTCGATTTGTGAAACTGAAAACAAAAATGTGTCATAGCCTTTGCACTTTATGTAGCTTAGTTTTCAGGGCCAGCTTCATTTGCCAAGGCTTGTTTCATTAATGCCACAAAACTTCTGGAAACATTTTGTAACTGTCTGTTATTTAGACAAGTCCACAACCGTAGGAATGGACCTACTAGTAGTGGCTTGCTGGGCGATTCAAAAAGTTAGATATTTGTATCATAAATGAGTCTTAAATGTTTGTAATTTGGTGATACTTCAAATGAAAATAACATTAATAAAAATTTTAAAAAGGCATGCTATTGTTAACGTCATTACCAAGATGTTCTAGCTAACTTATGTAGCAGACAGCTGTTGCAGTCTGCTGCGACCATAAAAACTATTCTTATTTTTTAATTTATTAATTTTGTCATTGCAATTTTAGAAGATACAATCAAAAAGAGTAACATTCATAGACTACATAAGTATGGCAATGTAAGCACATTAAAGGAACAGAAATCATTTTAGATTCTTATTCTGTACATAAGTCTTGTGGCTCTTACAAAGTGTGTCCATGTCCTGTCTGCATACATGGGAGCGATGCTCTGGCGGCTGCAAGCCCTTCAGTGACCTGGATGGACAGGATGTACTGAAAACTGAAATTTCTCTTTGGGGATCAATAAAGTATCTTTTAATTTGAATCTGAATAACCCTATGTGGCACTCTCATACCGAGAGCTGCCACCTAGCCAATATATTCAACCAATTATATCCAGGGATGCAGCGGTGTCTGTCATGCCCCCAGGCCTGGCCTCTTACTAACAACAACGGCCAATCACAAATTACTTTGCACGCGAGCAGAGGCAGACTTTTCTGCAAAAGGGGAGGAGGGTTTCGCTCGAGAGCAGTCTGGGCTCTCACGCAGGCAGAAGTGGACTCTACTCTTGCACGAGTGGGTTTTTGTCTTTGTAGGCTACAATATTACTCGAGGGGGCGTAAATTCAGGATACAGAATACCTCGCGAGTGCTTTGGCAAGCGCTTGTGGAGGGAAAATGTAAAGGTGGATGTTTGATCTGTTCTGTTGGATGTTTGCTTTTCACATGGGTGAGTCTCAATGCGCATGTGCGAAACAGGACAGGGATTTCTTCTAACATCTAATATAAAAACAAATGACACCTCGACTTAAATAAACATAATTAAGACTAAATATATATTTGAGTCCTGATTGGGAGATAACATCTGATTGCGTTGAGTCTGAGACCCCATGATCAGGCCTGATTTCCGATCACGTGATCAGATCTGGACATCCCTAGTGTTAATTATTTGGTAAGAATGTGTGTGAACAATATTTTTCATTTGTCAGTAATGTTGAATTGTGGTAGAGCAAAGTTAAGACACGTCTTTGAGTCTAGTTTATCATGTGCACTGTGAAATCTGAAATGCCCAGTCTCTAAAAGCATGCAAGAGAGCAAGCAAACTGGAGACAGGATGAGGGATGGATTGGAATAATGTTACGACATCCAGGCGTGTAACCAGTCAGGGCACAGAAAAGATTCATCTGGTCACCTTATTTCCTGCTGTTGTTCTGTTTATTGTTGTCAATGTAATGCCTTAATGGTGTTGGTAGCAACACACACAGCCATAGCGGTGGTTCTAATTTGCATCCTAGCTCAAAATGAGAAGAAGAAACCCGACTCCCGCAGGAAGTAGGGGGCCAGAGTCTATATAAGGAACCTTCGGCCGGAAGTTAAGCCTTCTTTAAAGCAGCTCGGTCAGCTTGCCACGAGACGACGAGCATCAAACCTTCTTCCTTCGCTGGCAAAGGAAAGCATGGTTTTCTGGTAGAAACTAACTCCGAGGCACTCAAAGACCACCGATCAGGTGAATCTCAAACATTGATGAAACAAAGCAATTGCTTTATCCTCAAAGCCCGCCCAAACATTCCCCGAGTTGCAGGCCTCTGGGAGAGGATATCCGGGAGCTGACCCGCATGAACCAGCCGAAGCCGCATTCATGTAAATGTATTAGAGGCTCCAAACCTCACCACGTGGGTTACCCGGGAGCCCTGCGCTAAAATAAGCCCCACGTGTTTGGTTTAGGCCTGCTAACTGCATCCCCATTGGCCATCTGTCTGGGGAAACCAGGCCGCTCATCCTCATGTTTTAACCAGTGTTTTATAAGACTTTTACGACACAGAGTCGTTTAAATCCTACAGTTTGAGTTACCCAATCTGACAGGACTCTCCTTTCTTGGTTTAATGTTTCATAAATGTATTTAAACTGCTCCAACCCCACCACGTGGGCTACCAGGAAGCTAGATTCTAAAAAAGCCCACATGTTCAGCCCAGGCCTGCATTCAATACATAAACAATCGGAGGTGTTCAAATAGAGATTGGTTCAAAGTAGATTGTTTAAAAACAGAACACTAATCTCATTAGATATGTTTGAACCCACCTTAATGCATCAAAATACTGGAATTGGATTATTTAGAAGTAATGGCTTGATTCGGAGGTTCCGTGAAAACAGAAAACTGAGCATGCGCGCAGTTACATGCATGAGCACACAGCTTTCATGATGATTGACAGCCCGTGGCATCACTTGATTGGTTCAGGTAGATGGCACTGTGGCTTTTGAGCCATAGCTGAGATGTGGGAAGGCGGGACTTACCCGAAATGTTTTAATTCATAACATTACTTATTTTATATCAACATTTAAGGCCAGGAGGTCAATTTAATACAAATCTTTAAATTTGTAATTCATTTAGAGATACAGACTATCACTTTAAAAGCATCCAGATTCCTCCAGAACGGTGACCTCAGAATTCATGGTTATACTTCATAGCATTTTTATCTATTCATTGTGTTTTATTTTTGTTTACTTGTATATCTTAATCAGTTTTTTGTTTCTAGCTTGGATGATTAAATATTTCTTTTCTTCTTTTCTTAATAAACTTGTATTTTTGGAAAGTCACTGTTTGTCAGTTGTTCTACATACATACATTGGCAAGATTTATGTTCAACACATATAGAATACATTCCTTCATCTGTTTATTCACCTCAGCCCCATAGGGGCAGGTGCTAAACTACGAGACTGAAATATTTGGCTATCAGTAGTATTTCCTGTCTCCTGTCAGGTGGTGCCTCTTTTATAACAATTTCCCATACATTGTTAATCTTGTTCATTACCGTAAGCAATCTTGCATCTATTCATAGCCAAGTAGCTGCATTTCCTTCAAATGCTCAACAGTGGTTTGCCACAGATACAAGTGCAGTCAGCTGTATAAAGGCTCATTCAGACCGCACTTTGCTGCGAGGCAGCAGGGCAACTCGATTACATACAAAATCTATGGTACCTATCCGGCCAGTAGGATAAAATCTTGGTTTACTACTGTGTATTTTAAAAATGTAATTCAATATAAATTAGGACACATAGATGTGGGAATTTTCAGAAACTTTTTCTCTTAATTTTTTTATTAAGTGGCTCTTAAAAGAGCCGTTGTGGGGTCTGTCCTGTATAGACATGACTATTCTGTCGGCTGCCATGGCACTGCTCCCTCCTCGCTGAAGTGGGCCACGAACACTTCCCTGGTCCACACTGCCTCTCTGGTCGCGTTGTGGGCTCTAAACAAAAACTTTTTGAATTCAAACAAAACAACAAAAATCTGCATTTTACACTCAGTCCCAATTATCCTCTCAGGCTTCTTTTTGTTTCTCAAATTATAAACACCAAATTGAATTGAAGCTTCTAGAAATGTCAAATAAATGACCACCGAGTCATTTTTGTTTTACTGCAGTTTCTCAATCAACATTCCCCACTTTATCATTAATAAATAGCCTGCAGTTCTGCAATTCCAGTCAGGATCCACTTCAAAGTAAGATATACATACAAGTTGAGAGAAAGAAACATAAAAAATAAAATAAAAATCTATATCAACTGTCAGCAACAAAGTCTTCACTAATTAAATGGTATATTATTCCATTGTTCTATTCTATTATCATAACTGTTCTAGAACCTTTTTCTCTAAATTCAGGAGGCGAAAATTCCCTCTCAGTATCAGGTAGATTAGCTACCAGATCATGCATAACATCTGACAGATTAATTTATAAAATTTAAAACCTAAACCCAATTCCTATTTTCCGCCTACACAGAAAACTTCCACAGATTTTGAAAACTTATATTTATCTCTACACCTGAAAATAAAACAAAAGTTATTCCAATTTACTTGCTTCAATTGAATAGATTGTTTCCACACAATCCGAATAAATTAATTAGAACTTACTTCTTTCTTATAAATTAAACTAACATTTAGAATTAAGCTGATATATTTATTGGTTGTTCTTTAACAAATTTAGCAGATAATATAGTCATTTTTCTTTTAGTCATTAGAACATTTTCAAATTCAGCAACAACTTGCTTCTCATCATTGCTCTGACATGTTTATATGTAATGTAAATAAAAACAGATGATTTTAGGGATGACTCTTTGTCTTATGAAACAAAGTTTTGAAAACTCAGAATAGTTTAATCACATTCATAATATCTCCTTGCTGTTTAGAGATTACCAATATGATAATTATTGTTTTTCATATTACTCAACAATGTGTTTAGTCAAGTAACCAGTAACCAGTAACAGGTAATTGCAATAATAAAGCCTTTTTTTATTTTAATCTTTGTATAAAGAAGAGGCAATATTTCCCGAACAGCATTTCTAAAGTCTACAGGGCTAGAAGAAAGAGCCAAAATGAAAATAATTTTAGTAGTTAATAATTACCTAAATTGTACTTATTTAAATCATGGAAATAAGAAAAACGTGTATAAATTGTGTAGCACTTACTACGTTTATTCCTGTAAATTGAAAAACTTGCCAATTCCTAACCGTTCATACTAGACAAGGCTATATGCTTTTTTCCAATGAATTTCTAATTATTCAAAAACTACAGCACTTAATATGTCCATAATACATACTAGTCTTTAATCTCAGTCTTTTATCATTACGTATTCTACTATTCACTAGTTCATCAATTTTGTACATTTTTCTATCTTATGTCTAAACTAAGTCATTATGAAAAAGGACATACCAATATTCATCAAAATGTTTCAGTTTTCTTTGCAAGAATTTAAACATTATTTGTAAAAAATCAACTTTTTAATATCCAATTATTATTTTATCAATGCGTCTTTTAATTTTATTCTTTAAGGTCATCAACCATTCACACTCAATGTCCGATTTGTTAACTAGATATTTTACTTTTGTCACCAGACTGTCGTAATTTCATCATCTACACCCATTTGTCAGTATGCAGACTGCCATTATTCTGCTCCCTTTCTGTTCTACAGTTTATCCACCTAAATTTTAAGATTAAATTCTTAGATTATTACAATATTATTTTATTTAGAGGTTCCGAGACTTAACTGTCCACAATCTGGAATCCTATTTGGGTCTGAATATGGGGCTGGCTTCCGTAAACAGACACAAAAGGAACCGAACAGTATCATCTCAGAAAAAAATATCTCCATAGTAGATAAATTACGTCAGCAATCACTTCTTTATCTATTTAAAAATATATTTTTAGGGACGATTTTATTTGTTACAGCCTCACCTTTTCAACTCAAAGTTTGTCATACTATGAAAAAAAGGAAGCAGATTTAATAAACTATTTAATTTAAAATAAAATGTAGATATATTCATCTGACTCTTGAATGTGTGCATTGCTGTTTTTCTTCGCTCGCTCACCTTACTGATAGGTCGCTTATAAACCATACATCCCTGAGGACCAACTCTTTAGTAGTGACTGAACTCCTATAGGAGCCAAAATGGTATTGTTTTCAGTAAGCCACAAGGATCTAATCTTCAAAATGAGTCGGAATTCTCGACACACTACGTCACATCGCCTGCTTCTGTCATGATTTCAGAGACTCCTAGGAGACACAACTTCAGACACGAACAGTTTATGGATTTTATTGAACCACAGGTCTTGGAGCGAAACAGAACTGGAGACGAAAAACCAGGCTGACGATCACTGAAAGAAGTCAGGTAAGTGATCTAGTGAAGGAAGATGGATGATGAAACAGGCTCCTCTTACATTTTTCCCAATCTTACTTGATTGTTGGGAGGTTGGTGGAGGTTTGGGGAGGGATTAGGGAGTCTGAGGGAAGAGGTCTGATGGGTATGCGTCAGCGGGAATGATTCGATCTAATGGGTCCCGTGTTTTGGTTCCAGGAGATGGGGCTGTTGAGGAGGGTGGCAGGCGGGGAGAGGCTCCCCCTCTCGCCCTGAGTGCCACGGGTGGATTGCCAAAGAGGGACCGGAGCAAGCCGGAGCAGCGGTGGAGGCTGAGCTGAGGAATCCGAGGGGGCAGGATCCACAGAGCGAGGAAGGATGGTGCTGAGGGAACAAGACTGGATCTGCAAGGTGACAGGAGAAGGTAAGGGTAATGCTGGAAACAACCTTCTTACGTAGGTTTGTACAGTACTTACTACTAAGGTTGACCGTGTTACCACGCTAGGAGCGAGAACAATCTGGCATCAGCCTCCAGGAACTGCTCTCCTTATAAACTGAACCCATGATGAGGCAGACTGACAACACCTGCGGCAGCGCCGACCCACCACCCTGAAATGAGAGGTAAGGAGGAGAACACAAACACCAGCAAACAGACTCCTAACAGTACCTCCCCCTCAACGGACGCCACCTGGCGGACGACTGGAAGACGAAGCCGACGAGGCTTCAAAAGACCTGATGAGGGATGAGTCTAGGATGAACGAGGCCGGAACCCACCTTCGTTCTTCGGGGCCATGACCTTCCCAGTCTACCAGATACTGGCGGCCACGACCCCGGGGACGGACATCCAAAATGCGCCTGACTGTATAGGCAGGATGGCCATCAATGATCAGGGCGGGTGGAGGGGGCTTGGAAGGAGGGCACAGTGGGCTAGAAACAACAGGCTTAATTCTGGAAACATGGAAAACCGGATGGACCTTGAGATGCGGTGGTAGCTTCAGCTTAACAGTGGAGGGGCTGAAGACTGCCTCGATGGGTAATGGACCAATGAACCTGGACGACAATTTCCTGGTGTAACCCTTGATCGGGAAATCCTTCGAAGACAACCAAACCTGTTGACCCAGGGTGTAGAGTGGTGCAGGAAGTCTTCTCCGGTCGGCAATTTGTTTATTTTGCTCTGAAGTTCGCTGCAAGGCTTTCTTGGTTTGGGTCCAGATGCGATGGAAATTACAAATCAGAGACTCAGCCAACGAGACTGCAGGTTCAGGATGCGTGAGGGGAAGCAGGGTAGGTTGGTAACCGAGACTTATTTCAAATGGGGATCGGCCAGTAGCGCATGATATATGCGAATTATGGGCATACTCTACCCAGGACAGGTTTTGACTCCAGCTGGTTGGGTTTTGGGTTCTACAAACAACGTAGAGCATTCCCCACCTCCTGATTAAGTCGCTCGCATTGGCCGTTGGTTTGGGGGTGATAGCCGGAGGTAAGTCTAGCCTTTGCCCCCAGTGTTGCACAAAATTTCTTCCACACCTGGGAGATGAACTGAGGGCCACGGTCAGAAAGGATCTCACTTGGGATGCCATGCAGACGAATAACGTGCTGAATCAAAAGCCGGGCAGTTAGATTAGACGACGGAAGCTTGGTGAGGGCTACGAGATGACAGGCCTTAGAGAATCTTTCAATTATGGAGAGGATGACCCTTTTGCCATTAGATGTAGGTAAGCCGGTGATAAAATCTAAAGCAATGTGGGACCAAGGACGTGAGGGAACAGATAAAGGCTGGAGTAGGCCTGAGGGGGCCTTGTGAGCAGACTTGTTCTGACAGCAGGCAGGACATGCAGCAACATACTCAGCTACGTCCTTATTTAAAGTTGGCCACCAAAAGTAGCGGCGGAGAAGACCAATGGTCCGGCTAACACCCGGGTGACAGGAAAATTTCGAGGCATGTCCCCAGTGAATAGTCCTTGATCTGAGTGAGATGGGAACAAACAAACGGTTTGGAGGGCCCCCTCCAGGATTAGGTTCAGTTGATTGTGCATGGAGGATAGCCTGTTCGAGGTCCCAGGTAATGCCCCCTATGAAACACTTGGATGGTAGGATGGGGTCGGGTTCATCTCGGGTAGAATCAGGGTTAAACTGTCGGGATAGAGCGTCTGGTTTTAAGTTCTTGACGCCAGGGCGGTAGGATATAGCTAAATTGAAGCGAGAAAAGAATAGCGACCATCTGTACTGGCGAGGGTTAAGCCTCTTTGCAGATTGGATGTAGGCCAAGTTCTTATGGTCCGTCCACACGGTTACTGGGAGCTCTGTTCCCTCCACCCAGTGCCGCCAGTGTTCGAGTGCAAGTTTGATGGCGAGGAGCTCCCGGTCCCCGACGTCATAATTCCTTTCAGCTGGGGTAAATCGTTTTGAGAAAAATGCACAGGGGTGGAGTTTTTGGTCTGTGGGTGAACGTTGGGACAGAACTGCTCCTACTCCATTTTCTGAGGCATCCACCTCGAGGACGAATTGGGCGTTGGGATTGGGATGAATTAGAATCGGAGCCTGAACGAATCTCTGCTTAAGAGTGGTAAATGCCTGGTCAGCATCAGGGGTCCATGAAAATGGCCTTTTAACAGAAGTGAGCGCGGTTAGTGGAGCTGCAATGGTGCTAAAGTCCTTAATAAAACGACGGTAAAAGTTAGCAAAGCCAAGGAACCGTTGTAGCTGCTTTCGTGAGTCAGGAATGGGCCACTCTTCTACTGCCTTGGTTTTCAGGGGATCCGTCCTGACCTGACCACCCTCGAAGACGAATCCCAAAAAGGTAACAGTGGGGACATGAAACTCACATTTTTCCGCTTTTACGTACAATCGGTTCTCCAGGAGGCGTTGGAGCACTTGTCGGACATGGCTTTTATGAGTCTCAAGGTCGGGGGAGTAAACCAGAATATCGTCTAGATAAACAAAAACAAACTGGTGAAGGAAGTCCCTGAGGACGTCGTTTACCAGATGCTGGAACACTGCTGGCGCGTTCGTTAAGCCGAAAGGCATAACTAAGTACTCAAAATGACCTATGTGGGTCTTGAAAGCAGTCTTCCACTCATCCCCGGCTCTGATTCGAATGAGGTGGTAAGCGTTTCTTAAATCCAGCTTGGTAAAAACTGAGGCCTTGGAGACTGATTCAAATGCAGAAGAGATGAGTGGTAGGGAATATTTGTTCTTAACGGTGATTTGATATAGACCCCGATAATCGATACAGGGACGGAGAGTGCCGTCTTTCTTCTGAACGAAGAAAAATCCTGCTCCTACTGGAGATGAGGATGGTCGGATGATGCCGGCCTTTACCGAGTCATTAATATAGGACTCCATGGCCTCCCTCTCTCTCCCCGACAGGCTGAACAACCTCCCCGAAGGAAGAGGCGCGCCGGGCAGCAGACTTATGGCGCAGTCATAAGGGCGGTGGGGAGGGAGAGAGAGAGCTAGGTCCTTACTGAAGACTGTACCTAGGTCGTGATACTCACAGGGCACCTGGGTAAGGTCGGGGCTGGATGTTGCATGGTCTTTTGTGGGTTTGCTGGTGGGAACGGCGGACTGAAGGCAGTTGTTTAGACAAAATGAACTCCAGGAGTCTATGCGGTGATTGGCCCAGTTGATGTGAGGGTTGTGGTGGAAAAGCCAAGGGTAACCAAGAACTAGAGGCATCCCCTCAATGGGAAATACAAAAAAACTGATTAACTCACGGTGATTGCCTGAAACAACCAAATTTATGGGGGTGGTTCGGTGAGTAATGGTTGAGATGACGCTGCCATCAAGTGCTGAAACCCGAACTGGGGTTGGAAGGGGATGAGTTGAAATCTTGCATAGGGAGACTAGATCGGGGTGAATTAAGTTTTGTTCAGAACCGGAGTCCAACAAAGCTAAACAAGGATAGGGGTTTTCAACATTAGCACAAATAGTTGCCTGAATATTAAATCTTTGGCTACTGCCTTGATTCCCCACCAGGACCCCTAAACTCACTGATGGGGATCGGTTTTTGGCCGAACTGGACAAAGAGCAATAAAGTGTCGTGAAGAACCACAGTAAAGGCAGAGTCCAGAGGTCCGCCGCCTAAGCCTCTCTTCAGGTGTCAGGTGAACGTGGCCTATCTGCATGGGCTCTGGCGGGGGTGACCGGGGAATTCGACCCTCTGTCTCCATCCTCCTTGATTCGGTTGCGGATTGAGGGCTCAGGGGAAGGGGCCGAGCCCTGTTTCTTTCCCGAAGGCGATTGTCTAGTTTAATAGCTAAATCAATTAAGCGGTCTAAAGAGTTTGGTTCATCTCTGCTAGCCAATTCATCCTTCACCCTTTCGTTTAAGGCCTGATAGAATGCGCTTCGAAGTGCTGGAGCATTCCATCCAGAGCCAATAGCAAGGGTCCTAAACTCAACAGAAAAATCAGCCACCGTCTTATTCCCTTGCCGAAGACTCCATAATTTTCGGGCTGACTCCTCTTGACTGCTAACCGGGGAGAAGGTGAGATTGAATGAATCAATGAATGTTTTATAGGTGGTTTGCTCTATGGGACTTCCTGCTACAAAGACTTGGGCCCAATGCAAGGCTCTGCCCCGGAGCAATCCAATTATATAAGAAATCTTGCTAGCATCGGTTTGAAATGAGTGTGGGGCAGAATTGAAAATAAGAGAGCACTGTAGCAGAAAACCTTGAGTTTTATTAAGCTCACCGGAAAAGCACTCTGGAGTCGGTGACGTCACTTCCCGGAACGCCTGAGTGGCGGAAGAGGAAGCAGGCTGTGCGGCTATGGGTTGTGCAGTTGCGGGGCGCTGCGTGGTCGAGTCCTTGATCTGGTGGCTCAACTCGAACACCTGTTTGGAGAGTTGGCTGAGTGTATTCGTTATTACGGTTTGCTGGCGAGAAAAGTCCTGAAGTGCAGCCTCGTGACGCCCGACGAGAGTCCCCTGTTGAGAGAGGGCCATCTGAAGTTGCGTCACGGAGTCAGTCTGGCCAGATTGTTCTGTCATGATTTCAGAGACTCCTAGGAGACACAACTTCAGACACGAACAGTTTATGGATTTTATTGAACCACAGGTCTTGGAGCGAAACAGAACTGGAGACGAAAAACCAGGCTGACGATCACTGAAAGAAGCAGGTAAGTGATCTAGATGAAGGATGATGGATGATGAACAGGCAGAATATGTCCGACGGTAATCTTACTTGATTGTTGGAGGTGGAGTGTTTGGGGAGGGACTAGGAGTCTGCGGGCAGAGGTCTGCTGGGGATGCGTCGCGGGAATGATCCGATTAATGGGTCCGATGTTTTGGTTCCAGGAGACGGGGCGTTGGAGGGTGGCAGGCGGCGGCTGCGAGGACGGGTGGATTGCCAAAGCGGGACCGGAGCAGCGGTGGAGGCTGAGCTGAGGAATCCGGGGGGGCAGGATCCACAGAGCGAGGAAGGATGGTGCTGAGGGAACAAGACTGGATCTGCAAGGTGACAGGAGAAGGTAAGGGTAATGCTGGAAACAACTTCTTAGGTTACAGTACTACTACCAAGGTTGACCGTGTTACCACGCTAGGAGCGAGAACAATCTGGCATCAGCCTCCAGGAACTGCTCTCCTTATAAACTGAACCCATGATGAGGCAGACTGGCAACACCTGCGGCAGCGCCGACCCACCACCCTGAAATGAGAGGTAAGGAGGAGAACACAAACACCAGCAAACAGACTCCTAACAGCTTCAAAAACCATTTAATTATTCTTTATATTTACTTTCTTTTCGATGTAGCCCAATATGTTTAATTTAGTTTTTTCTACTTTATTTATTTATTTATTCATCATTATTTACTTTTAAATAATACTTTATACTCGAGTTTTAGTCACAAGACTCCTCAACAACCACAACACAGAGATCTCGTCACAAACACACAGACACACACAATTGTTTGCTATCTCTCATTTATACAAGACTCAAATAGATATGTCGCCTTCACACACTTCTCCACAACTTTGGGATGGACTTCCAGTGTGCGACAAAACATTCTCTAATGAGCAGACCAGATCCCGAAAGCATCCTCCACCACCAACCGGGCCCGGGAGAGCCAGTAATTGAAGATACGCTGCTGAGGGCTGAAACGACCAGGGAATGGGCGCATCAAATTGCGGCGCAGCGGAAAGACCTCATCTGCCACAAACACATGGGGCTGGGGTCTTCGGTGTGGAGCTCCGGGCATGGGCTGGTCTGGAGGCAGACAAAGGGTGCCGTTACGCAGGGCAGAGTTGGACAAGATCCCCCCGTCAGTGGTTCTGCCGTGGCCTCCAACATCTATCAACCTGAACCTGTATCTGGCATCCACCACAGCCAGGAGCATGAATGAATGGTGCCCCTTGTTATTAAAAAAGACAGAACCAGAGTTGGGGGGTGCCTTTATGTTGACATTCTTCCCGTCTATAGCTCCACAGCACAGAGGGAAGTTCCACTGCTCTCTGAACTCCTCCGCAATAGACCTCCGCTCCTCTTCCCCTGGCACAGCCATGAATTCCTCCACCAAACCCTCCCAGATGGCTGTCACCACATCAGGGATGATGGTGGCGACCGTTGAAATGCCCACTCGGAAGCTGCTGGCTAAGGGTCCTGTAGGAGTTGATGGTGGAAAGAAACCTAGATAAAAGAGAAAATGACAGTGAATTGACAATTTGTGGGCCAAATTAAAAATTAAATATCTAAATATACCCTCAATACTCTTAATAAATATCCTACATACCCTATATATCAGTAAATTACATATTGTCTAATGTAATGCTTTTTACTTGCTAACACAAGTGGTGTTGAAGTATATAGTGGCCTGGAGATGAGAAAGGACAGAGGTTATCTTTTGACTATTAACTAAATATACACAAAGAATATATTTGACTAAATTGTTACTTGTGGCTTTTGTTTGACTACATAATAACATAGTTAAGAATTGTTTATTTGCCTGCTTTAATATCTGTTATTTAAGAGCATCATGCTAAACAGTTATGTTTAAAAAATCCTCTTTACCGAAACTTGTTATGTAAATAACTGAAAATAACAAATGGAATCTAAAAATATCATACATTGTGCCTAAAGTTAACATAAGTATGGATTGATTACTTTTTTTTAAATATATCTAAAAAATATTTCCAGATTCAAAGTACTCACTAACCAAAGACAGATGGACAGGCGCTCTTCAGGTGGAATAGAGCACCTGTAGTTGGTGTCCTGGTAGGTAATGCGAGCACCGATGCGGCCCAGGAGGTCATCACCTGGCCGCGGGATAGACGGAAGTACCGCTGATAGCGAACCTCATCCATACGCAGCTCATTCAGCAGATGATGAAACTGTCCAAACTCAGATCGCCTCTGAATAATGGGATGTATCCACAACCTCCCTAAATGTGCCCGACGACGACGTTTCACTGCTTTATTAATTAAATAAAGCAAAGCCACTTTCTTGACATAATCCGCCAACAAACAACAGAGAAATCCCCCGCCTGCCTTTGACGTGGGCTACTGACGTACTGATGTGACGAGGCGAACGGTGCAAATTGAGCAAGCAGCTAGGTTTTAATTTTCAAGCAGCCACTTTCTTGACTTTGAGCGTCCTGCTGCCTCGCGGCAAAGTGCGGTCTGAATGAGCCTTAAGAGCACAAACCCTGCTCCTTGTGAGATTTTGTATGTTTGGAGCTATTCCTATAATTACACAGTTTTCTCTTTCCAGGGAAACCAGATCCTCAGTGGTCTCTCTTTGGCAGAGTACAAGACCACTTTGAAGATGATTGAGAAGGCAATATTGGCCACGGATCTCGCCCTCTACATGAAGTGGGTTTTAAAGAAAAATAATCCTAGATAGAGCAGAGGGGGGTAACGTGGTCTAAAGCTATAAGCATTCACTCTGTCAAATACACAAAGTACTTACCTTTTTTTTTTACTATTGAGCCAACTGAATATAGGCATCACAAGAAAATGTTTAAAAGATAATCAATTTTGTATATATGTTGGCTGCACATGAATACAAGCACCACATTTCCATGTTATGAAACATTTACACAGAAAAAATAAAACTAATTATTTTTTTAGCTACCTCTGACGGGAGGTAATGTTTTTGTGCCCATCTGTCTGCCTGTTGGCAACATAATTTAAAGAAGTTATGAACGAATTTCTATTACATTTTCAGGATGTATCCACAATGGGATACAGGAACATTTAATTAAATTTTGCGGTTGATCTGACATGAAGTGCTAACCTTAACTCCTCTCAATGTTAAATAGCTTGAAGTCACACCCCCTCTTGCAGCAGCACCAAATCTCCACTCTCCACTGGAAGAACAGCGGCAGCACAAACAAAGCCATGCATGTTATGAAGATGCTTTTTTTTTTTTATACTGAAAGTCAGAAGTGGCTTTAATTTAACACATGCCTTTTTTTTAAAAACTGCCTTTAAAGCAGGAGTACAGCACCAACACAGCAACATTACAACATGAAAGTATATACCTGGTAGAAAAGTCACTCACTAAAGCCGTTTAAGTTGTCCTTTTCAGTCACACTGACTTAGCTCTTCTCACTGCTTCCTCTAATGTCTTGACACTTGATGTCAAAGTTTTGTACAGTAGCTTTATTTCACGGTCAGGTCAATAGCATTTAACTTAAAAGACTCTTCGGCACATAATCTTTCCCCACATGTATGTCTCACTTTTACACTTAAATGAAGAAATCTTTAAATAAGGCACATTGTTGAATAGGATGCAGGTTCAAAAGTGTGCTCTCCTAATGCAAACATGAGTTTGTTATAATGTTGATTTTACAAGGCAACTAATACATAAATCTGATTTTCTGTTTACTGACGGTGTGCCTGTGTGTGTATTGTCAGAAGACGAGAAGAGTTCTTTGAGCTGACCAAGAACAACCAGTTTTTTTGGGAGGATGACAATCACAGGGACCTTCTGAGGTGAGCAATATCCTGAAAAACGGTAGAAATTTGAAAAGAAGAATTAAACAATTTGCAGCCTAAAGAAAATTAAAGAGGCCTAGGAATATCTTAGTCAGCCATACCTCACATTTCGTAAATTTTATCATGATCTTATGTGAAAAAGCAGAAGTAAAACATCAAGATCACAGTTTAGATATTTTCCTTCTAATATATATTTTAGGGGTGTCAAATTATTGTGTTAATTGCGATTGATTAATTAATTACAACCATTTTAGTGTGCTATGTTTTTTAAGTGCATTAATATATTTTTTTAAACTTTCATTTTATTGTTTCTGCATTCTGGTTGCCTTTAAATGTATTAATTATACTTTGGGCTTGTTGTGCTTGAGTTTTGAGGGGTTAACCACACCCTGAAGTGGATATCGAAGGATATGAACTTATCATAAGCGGACTGCTTTCTGTTGCGGAGGGCTATATTTAAAAAATAAAAGTGAATAACGACAAATTTAGCAACTTATTAAGAAGTTATAGGAGACTTTTTGGTAAAACATGTAACTTTGTTACTCTTTGACCGAGAAGCAGGGCACTCTCCCGTCTCAGACCGCGAAGACACACTACAAGCTGCAGCTCAACCCGGCCGACCAAGCTGTATGGCAAGCGATTGTTACAAAAAATAAGGCATATATTACATGTTGTTTTAACCCCTAATACAGCTGGACTCAGAGCAGATATTTACCCCACTGAATCCAGGTATGCTTGAAGTGAAGGTTGCAGTTGCCACTAGTCACAAAAACAACAGAATGCATCTCAAGTGGCTAAACGTTGAAAGAATCTCAGAGTGGATGAGAATTGTGGTGCAAACTTAGCACTGTACATCAAACTAAAATTATTATTCCAGCCATAGTGGTAGAGGATCATACTGTGGGGATCCTTTTCTTCAGCAGTAACAAGGAATCTTTTTGAGAGGAAGATGGATGGAGTTATATCCAAGACAATTCTGGAAGAAAACCTGTTCAATTCTGAAAACATAGTAGATCAAAATTAGGTTAAAGCAGAGTCATGTGTTGAAGAGCTTAGTCAAAGTGCAGAAAAAAATTTTACTGAGAGTCTTTTGGAAGATTTTAAAATAGCTGTATACAAATGATTTCAATCGGACTCAGAGTGATTCAGCTATAAATCCAGTGAGGTTCTAAAAACAACAGAGTTATTTGGCCCAATTATCTACTACTTAGTGTGTATTTGGGGCATGAGAAGGGAATTGATAAATGGGTGTGAAAGGGGTATGTTTATTTTGCAGGTGTTGTTTTTAAAATAGACTCATTTGCATTTTTTCCCAATTAGAGATTCTTAGGGGCTGATTTAACAAGATTCCTGATAATGACCGCAAATTTAAGTGCAGTTAAAGACTTGTGCGTCATTAATTTGCAGGTGATTTACGAAGTGCAAGCAGCAGTATCCAAATAACGAGTTAGCGGCCGCTAATCCAAGCTGCACCATCACTAAAGAGAATCTAAAAAAGTGATCCATGATGCGTATTTGGCAAGGGTTAGACTCATTAAAACTGCAGCATGTCTGAATTTTGTTTTGAAAATGGCATATATAATGCATGGTATTGTATATGATTACTACATTTTATTAATTGGACTCCAGGAAGGTTAACCACTATGTGAGAAACTAATGAGGATGCACTACGATCATGTGCACTTAGCACATCTTCACCGGGTGGAGATGTGCTGAGCGCGCAGTGAGTTATGATGCATCTTTGGGGGAAAAACAGGTAAATATTTACATAACTCATAATGGCCATTACCGTGTTAATTACTCTTAGTTTATATTGTGTGTAAATGACTCCCAATATGTTGCGTCTTCTTACAGAAACACCTAGATTGCATGTTCATGAAGGGCAAAAGCGCTAAATGGATTGCGTGCGTCTTGCTGTGGGTTGAACAGGCACAATTTGCTCTGCGCTGTGTTGATAGATCAGCAAGAGTCTGTTTGTGCGATGCTGTCCATTTTTTGCGGATTTTAACAAGTGCAAGCCATTGATAAATCAGGCCCTTGGTGTTTGAAAGGAAGATCATAAAAAATCCTTAAAGCTATGTTTACACCATCATTATACTGACTGTGGATTAAAAGAGGCACTGGGGTGTTTTTATTAAAGGTGGCTCTGATGAACAATTTTTTCTATCGTTTCCCCTCACCATCTCCAGGTCAATGCTTATGACTGCATGTGACATCTCTGCCATCACAAAACCCTGGCCGGTGCAAAAAAAGGTAACAAAAAATTATCCATATCTTTATTACTTTTTTTATTTATCTTTAGCACATCTAAGGTTGTCATAACTGCTGGTTTCCAAGCCTGATATTTATGAAGCTAATTTAAAAATACAATTTGCCTGTGTAACCTTACAATCTAGAAATGCTCATTTCAGGCTTTAAAGTGTTACAAGGTTGCATATAACACTACATCTCAAAAACAAAAAAACAAAAACAAAAAACTGTTAGTATGCCCTTTAATCACATACTAACATTTTAACTGGAGCTGAGCTGGTGTACAGAATCCACCTGACAACGCCTGAGCTTCCTGTCTTTAACAGCACTTTTCTGTGCAAAGACCAATTAGAAACTAACTATTATTATCTGCCACTCGGGTAAATGCAACGACTGAAGTTAGGATACACTACTAAAAGAGTGCTGAAACACATTAGTGGTCAAATACAAACAGAACAGAAGGTATAGCCACGTTAAACTTGCAGTTTCTGAACACACACACCGTCTCTCATTCGGCTGCAAGCTGTGCCCGTATCTCTGCACAGTCTCTGTGTGTCTTCACTATAGCAGCAGCTCCACCTTGTGTTGCATTCAAGGGTACTTAGGAATTCTTAGATGCATCACTTTTTAACAGCCGCCCCAAAATATGGTATGCAAATTTGCCCTTGATGGAATAGTCTTCCACGCCTGGGTAGAATCCTGCGGCAGAGCAGGCAATTTTATATGTCGTGCCATTGGACGAGTATAAGTCCGATCCTTCACTTGAACTGTCGCCGATCTGAAAAACTCAATGGTCTTCACCATTCCCACTTGCCATAGTGCCCTTGGACTTTGTGGATTCACAATAAAACCATAGATCCATCAGCCAGGTTCTACCTTTCTGTGTTCCATTTTTGTCGTGTTTGTAAGGTCGGTGAAATGATGAAATATTGGATGAAGTGTTTCCAAAATTGCTCCACCAGAACCTGAGTGTGTCTCCATGTCCTCCGACTAGTCAATTCTGATTCTGGGTAGAGCACGTGAGGCAGAGAGCAATCTGCCTGCCCCACCAACAGAGAGTAGGGCGTGAAAGGATCTGGGTCTGTGATGTCATGGTCCTCAACACTTCATCTGACAGAATCTGAGATACCAACGTAGTGCACAGTGCTGCCTTTTTGGACCGCACCTCCCTTTCCCAAGATCCTCCGAAGTGGTGAGCACTGGGTCGATTGAAACGGAACCGGATCTGTTCTGCTGCTAGTCGTTGGCGGAGGTCTGGCGCCATGGCAATGAATGCTTTGTGCAGTTCTCTTTCTGCACCTTGGTCCAAGTTGGTCCCTTGGTAAGATAAGAGTTCAAATGGTTTCCCTCTACGGGAAATGAACTGTCTAAGTGATATCAAGAAGGAGTCAGCTTCCAAGTTTACTAGCAAATCTAGGTGAACTGCTCAAGTTGTAAGACATTTGAACACAGTGCCCCATCTTTCCTCTGTACGTCGTCCAACCCGAAACAGTCTACTCCTGTGGAATAAAATGCAGGCTGGAAGAGCCTCAAACTGGAGGGTGGCAGGTCTGCCATTCGTGGGACCTCCGGTTGACCTCTCCACCTCGGGACAGTTACAGCGCTGGATCAGGAGTTTGGTAATCAGGTGAGAAGGGTTTAGAATGACAGGATGGAGTACTTCAGGACTTAGGTCTTTGCATCTGCGAAGTCGACCTCCAACCCTAATCAGGTCTGTTGTCTTGTCATATTCAGAAAGCGAGAGTAATTATCCTACTATTGGATGGAACTGGCTTCCCTGATTGGAGGAGCAGGAATTCCTTTGGAAATGTCTCCATCTGGGAGTGTCACAGCAAAGCCAGCTCTGCTCTTTGGAAGTCATTAGCATCAGGGAGTTTAGATTTATCGGCCGACCCATGCATTGAGGAAGCGGTGGCTTGCAGGAGTGCCTCATAGGAGGTAAACTATTGTCAGGTATTGTGGGACTAGTCGATCCTGTCAACATACCGCAGAACATAGGCTTTCTCAGTTCCTTGACTTCCTCATCGGTTCCTCCCATTAAGGTCTTTGGCCAGAGGGTGGCTGGTTGCTGAAGGAATACTGGCCCTCGGCTCCAAAGACTCTCACCTGCCAAATGAACCAGTGTTGTTCCTCTTGTAATGTTGTCTGCAGACTCCTGAGACAACATACCGCCAGGATGCTGGAGTGCTGAGTTCTTGTATCTCCGCAACTGTGGTTCCTATGAACACCTTATACTGGCATGAAACAGAATGTAGCCAGTTGAGGACTGTCATCGAATCTGTCCACAAAACTAATCCTAGATCTCAAAAGTTAGCTCCTTCTTCAGCATAGAAGCCAACTGTGCTCCTGTCAGGGCGCCGCACAACTCCAAACTGGGAATTGAGAGTTGTTTCTTGGGGGCCACTCTTGACCTTGCTGCCAAGTAGGAAACTTGGATTCTTCCATCCCCTTGGTCAGTGCAGAGGTATGCTACTGACCCATAGGCACGCTCAGATGCATCACAGAAAACATGGATGCTCCGATTGATGTTAGTGCACTCTGAGTGTGGTTCTGTGTAACATCTTGGTATTGTTATCTGTGAGATATGGTTCAGTTCACTCTCCCACAGACGCCATGCCTGGAGCAGATTTTCCGGTAGTTGAGGATCATCCCATACTCTTTTTTTATCCCAGAGATGTTGTACAATGATCTTGGCTCTGGTGGTAAATGGGATATGGAAGCCAAGAGGATCGTACTGTTGAGCATGTAGCCAGTAAAAAAAGTTGGCTCAACATCGCTATTTTGACAGTGCTTGTAACATAAAGTGTCACTCTTGCAGTACCAGACGAGTCCCAAGGTCAGTTCCTGGGGATCAGCAGACACCTGTGAGAACAAGGTGCTAATAATGCTGTTCTCGGATTGGGTGTCAGCAGGTAGGTGGCTAACAACATTGGGAATGTTACTATGGACTTTGGAGGGGAAGCGCTGCAAACAGTTATCAACATAGAAATGACGCTCTACGGTCCAACAAGCATCCTCCACTGCCTCTGTGTGCTTCTGGACGTGGTACCGCAATTTCAATATGGCACAGCATGGACTGCACGTGGTCCTGAAGGGAAGAACCTGCCATTTAAAGATGGTGGGCTCTCTGTCTGTTTCCATGTTTCACCACAAAAAACAGAGGAAAGGTTTATCCTCATCTAGCAGATGGACCTAGAGGAAATATCCCTTTTATATTACTGCTGATGACGATTGGGTGTTCCCTGAAACATAAAAGGACTCCTAACAGGCTGGCTCCCAGAGTGGGCCCAGGTAGGAGATGGTCGTTCAGACTCTGACCCTCGTTGGGTATTTATCAGTTAAAAATACATAAAATTAAGTTGTGGTCTATCTGGTTAGTCTAAGGATATTAAATCAATAAGTCATACATTATTAATTTAATCATCTCTTCAAATTATTAACGAGGCACCATCCAGTTTTTCATAAAAGCCTGGAAAAAACATATATATCTAATTAATAGGAAGTTATCAACCAAAGGTTTATAACTAATTACTCTTGATTTTACCAAAAGACCTTATCTGAAGGAAATTAGAAGAATATAGCCCCATATTGTGTCACTCAGGAATGTGAGATTTGATCGATGGATTAAAGGTCAGCATGAGTAGATGATCAAAAATGGAGAGGGGGGGGCTTCCGGAGGAGGAAGGGGGGTCAAAGAGGGGGAGAGGGAGGGGTCAAAGGTCAGCATGAGGGGTGGTCAAAGTGGGTGAGAGGGAGGGGGACTTCCAGAGGAGGAAGGGGGGGTTAGGGTTCACCCCCAGGGCAAAAACTTTTGTCAAACGTTGTCAAACTGGTATGAGAGAAGGGGGGTTAGGGTTCACCCCAGGCACTCAGGAATGTGAGATTTGATCGATGGATTAAAGGTCAGCATGAGTAGATGATCAAAAATGGAGAGGGGGGGGCTTCCGGAGGAGGAAGGGGGGTCAAAGAGGGGGAGAGGGAGGGGTCAAAGGTCAGCATGAGGGGTGGTCAAAGTGGGTGAGAGGGAGGGGGACTTCCAGAGGAGGAGGGGGGGGGGGGGGTTAGGGTTCACCCCCAGGGCAAAAACTTTATGTCAAACTCTTCGTTCAAACTGGTGATTGAGAGAAAAGAAGGGGGGTTAGGGTTCACCCCCAGGGCAAAAACTTTATGTCAAACGTTCGTCAAACTGGTATTGAGAGGAAGGGGGGTTAGGGTTCACCCCCAGGGCAAAAACTTTATGTCAAACACTCATCAAACTGGTATTGAGAGGGGGTTAACAGGTGGGAGAGGGAGGGGGACTTCCAGAGGAGGAAGGGTGGTTAGGGTTCACCCCCAGGGCAAAAACT
Source organism: Apricaphanius iberus (assembly GCA_028564705.1). Taxonomy (NCBI): domain Eukaryota; kingdom Metazoa; phylum Chordata; class Actinopteri; order Cyprinodontiformes; family Aphaniidae; genus Apricaphanius; species Apricaphanius iberus. The sequence continues at coordinate 62,408 of JAPXFQ010001644.1, forward strand.
TTATGTCAAACACTCGTCAAACTGGTATTGAGGCGTGGTTTTGCTAGGAAAGGTGGAGTCGATGATTTTCTGCTTTTAAATAGAGAAAAAAAGGCGTAGGTTATCATGAGGAGAGCAGGGTCTAAACATAAAAAAACAACGCAGAGTTGGATGCCTCTATACCAACAACACCGGTTTCTTCTAAAAGTGAGCCATTGGTTTTAAACAAGAAAAAGCAGACGGACGAATTTACTTTGGTTTTAAACCCTCCTGTTGGACTCATGCAGAACGAATGGGATTTAAAGCATTACCACACGGCTGGAAAATTGGGTTACATTTTTAAATATGATACCGGTCTGCTCTACCTCTATCAAAGGCATGGTGATGAAAACCCTGACTTCTCCACACTTACGCCTCTAACGCATGAAGATTGGACAAATCTGACCACTAGACCTTGTTCAGGTCGATATGATGATACAGATGCAGAGAAAGAAAACTGGCCTGTATCCCCTGATGAGCTCGATTGGAATGCATTGCAGGCTCAACGGGGATGTGTTGTCGGTTACACCGTTTTTCGATCCACAGTGAGTCCTTCTAACGACATCTTCTTCGTAAAAAGCCTGCGTCGGGGTGAAGAAGACGATACTATGATAATGATCGAGTCGTTTTCTTTAAAAACAAAGCGTTTCATCACCATCTTCTCAGCACCCCTGCGGGCCATTTCGGATTTCGTTCTGGCGTTTGACCATACAATCACCTACCTATTTGTGTGTCATTGTCGCTTGAAACGGATCCAGAAAGTGAAAACAGCAATTTGTTTTTAAGCGACACCTCCTTCTTCGTCTAACCACACCTCCATTGAGCTCCGCCCAACATGCATATAACAGGTTCAGGATAAAACCTCATCTCACAACCATTTACAGGAACATAATGCAGAACGCCGGTTTCCAAATGACCCTACCAGCATACTGGGGTTCTTTTGACCCTTCTCAGGACCTATACGGACCACAACCGGTAGATGAGTTGGGTTTTCCCGGACCATACCAGCCACCCACCCCTCCGGACTCACCGTTGTCGCCAGAAGCATCACCAACACCGAGTCTACCTCCGTACGAGCGGTTTGGTGCCTGGCTAAGAGGCGCCGTCGCTGCTACTCCATCTACTGCCCCCGATGACGGCGTTCTAGCGGCAGCGGTTGATGACAATGCGCAGATGGAATCGACCCCTACGGATGGCAAGCCATCGAGACCGCCTACTCCTATTCCTGAGAACGGTTGTTCTCAACCCAAGCCGATGCAGTCATCGTTGGACCCGGTACCGGAGCTGGGTGATGAGGTGGATGGATGGTTCTCTTCTCTGCTGGTGAAGACTATAAAAACAGCGTTGCTTCACTTATTCAATGTGAACTATATTAAATATGTTAGAGAGAACTGTTACGGGTGTCAAATCTCACACCCGAGCCAGCGACAACACCAATGCTTAAGCGAGATGGATGAAGATTATCTACAGTTGCATTTTGAGGGGATTAGCAAAAGAATGATCACCCCCAAATTCATACCGGCTATTCAGAACATGCTGCATAACAAAAATATACAAGCAACCGACGGCAAAGTCACAACGGTGGTAAAAACGTTGATGTATGAACTCAAATGTGGTTTTAAGATACATTCCTCCATTGTTGAATTATATGAAAACGCTTCTTCGGAGCAACAGATCACCGAACTGAATACCGTCTCAAAGTGTTCTGGATTTGAAGACTGATTGATTTTTGACATTTTTTACTGCATGCTAGAGAATTTTGATTTAGAAACAAAAAACATGTATCATTACTTTTGTAGAATTTAAAACATGTAACCTGTTTTTGTAGAATTAAAACATGTATCATTACTTTTGTAGAATTAAAACATGTATCATTACTTTTGTGGAATTTAAAACATGTATCATTACTTTTGTGGAATTAAAACAAGAATAAAGCCTTTGACACAGAACAAATTGTCTCATTTCATTCACGGGTTTAAGATGGAGCGCAGGATGATGGAGAAAGCTTATTATACACCATCACATCCAGGGAGTTTTGGTGGTGTGGACAGACTCCGTCGATCTCTAACAAGCAAAGATGGTCAGAGATTTGAAGTTGAAAAAGTTAAAGACTTTCTCTCTGGTCAAGATGCGTACACACTCCACAAACCAGCAAGACTTCATTTTCCGCGTAATAGAGTGTTTGTCGCTAGACCTTTGAAACAGTTTCAGGCTGATCTATGTGATATGCAAGCACTGGCGGTGCACAACGATGGTTATAATTATTTATTAACAGTCATCGATGTGTTTTCAAAGCAGGCTTACGCCCGAGCAATGAAGAGAAAAACAGCACAAGAAGTGGTAGATGCCTTTGAATCCGTTTTCAGAGAAAGTCAAATACCGCAGAAGCTTCAGACCGATGCAGGGAAAGAATTCTTTAATAGAAAGTTCAATGCATTGATGAAAAAATATGGTATTGTGCATTTCAGCAGAGCGAGTGATTTGAAGGCGTCGGTCATTGAAAGATTCAACAGAACTCTGAAAACTAGAATGTGGCGTTATTTTACTGCTAATAACACAATGAGGTACGTGGATATTCTTCAAGACCTGCTTTCAAGCTACAACCAAAGTTACCATTCGAGCATAAAAATGGCACCTAATGAAGTAACCCCTGAAAACACAGATCAAGTTTTTGATAATCTTTATGGATCTACACCTCGAATAAGATTTAAAATGAAATTCAAGAAAGGTGATCTGGTCAGGTTATCGAAACTAAGGGGTGTTTTTGATAAAAAGTATGAGTAGAGTTATACGGATGAAGTTTTCACAGTGGTAGAGTGCATACCGCGTAATCCTACAGCATATAAACTGACGGACATGGATGGTGAACCTATAGAAGGTTCCTTTTATGAGCCAGAATTACAGAAAGTGAAACTGGAAAATGATCGTTTTTATCAGGTGGCTGAGATATTAAAACACCGTGTTGTTAAGGGTGAAAAACAGGCATTAGTCAGATGGAAGAACTGGCCCGAAAAATTCAACAGTTGGATAAAGGTTAACGATCTTAAAAATGTATAAAAGAACCGGTTGATGTGATGAGAGACCCCACAACCGTATCGACACAGAAGGTGAAAAGATGGATAACGGTTTTTACATAACTTTACCATCAAACGCCTGCCTGGATGTTTTTAAAGATAACCAATCCTCTGATTTCAGAGTGAACTTGGCACAGCATATAAACCTATCCGGTGACTGGGAAGTGGCTTTGACGGAAATCTCTTACCCCCATACCTGGCATAATGTGCCTGAAGATGCTGCATTTTTTGATTGGAAAAAAAAAGATGATGAAAGGAAAGTTCGTCATAAAATTAGAGGCGGATATTACAACGGAATCATTGCTTTAAGGATGGAGATTAACGCAGCCTTGAGGAACATAGGGTCTGATGTACAATTAGACGTTCACCCATTCAAAAAATTTTTTGAATTTCAAGCAGGTGGTCAGTGGCAGCTCCGATTTTTTGCACCGTTGGCATACATGATCGGTGTGTTACCGGGGGAATGGCTTATATTTAACAAGAGAGCGGCACCATACCCAGCAGATATTAAAGCAGGGTTCTACAATCTGTATTGTTATAGTGATATAGTCAGTCATCAGATTGTGGGGGATGCATATGCACCGCTTTTACGCACACTACCCGTATTAGGGACTTTTGGTGACATCGTCACTCAGACTTTTAACCCCCTCAACTACGTGCCGAATTCAAAAAAACATATAGAAAACATTCAAATACAGATCAAAACTGATCAGAATGTTCCTGTGAATTTTAGCTACGGAAAAACTATTCTGAGACTGCATTTTCGCCCTATACAACGACATATAAACCGGGAGTAGGGCTCTTCAAACCTCACTCTTAACCAGACAGCGTCGATTAATCATGATTTCTGAGGAACTTTACCATGGCATCAGCCACACATCGACAAGACCCCCACCGTTTCGTCCATTATTATGTGAATCAGGCTGGTGGAAACCTGCCTGGGTTTTATGGAGCACCGACTCTGTATGGAAAAGGCATTGCGGGTTTATTTTCACGCCTTTTTAGGTTTGTTTCACCGTTTGTCAGAAAAGGTATAGCCATAGCAAAACCGCACTTGAAAAAAGCGGCTTCAAACATAGCCTCCGATGTCATCGGTCGAGCTGTGACAAAAATGACCTCTCGTCCTGATCAGAATGAGGAGGGGGGTCAAGGTGGATCTGGAATTGTTGTTCTATCCAGTAAGGGGAGAAAGAGACCCCCAGGTGACCGTCTGTGGACTGGTAGAAAAGTGAGGGTAGTTAAAAGAAAACAATCAGTTAAAAAGCGATCGCGTCGGGGGAAGAAGCCTGCAACGAAGAACCGTGACATATTTTAAATAACATGGCGTTTTTACATAACAAATCGACAGAATGTACATTGGCAGAGTTGGATTTATTTTCAGCCCCCATGACCCAGCTCTCTGTTGAAGATAAGATTTATACCGAAGTACAACCCGTCGCCGCAATTACAGACGGGGGGCCAATCGAATTCTTTATCCCAGGAGACGGTGAGAAATATTTAGACCTATCAGAAACGTTGCTGTACCTGAGGGTGAAACTTACAAACGCTGATGGTTCAAATCTGGCTCGAGACGCTGCGGTTGGTTTAATAAACTACCCTTTGAATACCATTTTTAGTCAGTGTGATGTGACCTTGGGCGATCGTCTGATCTCACAGTCTTCCGCCACCCACCCCCACCGTGCCATAATTGAGACACTGTTAAACTATTCAGAACAATCTCTTCAAACCCAATTCGGGGCAGGGTTGTTCTATAAAGACACAGCTGGTGCTCTAAATTCCATCGTAACAGCCAACGGACCAAACCATGGATTGAATAAAAGAACCCAATTTACAGGAGAATCAAAAGAGGTGCATCTGCTCGGGGCTCTGCATGCGGACATCTTTTTCAGCGAAAGACTACTATTGAACGCTCTGGATCTCAGAGTAAAGCTGACGAGAACCAGTGACGCGTTCTGTCTGGTTGGGGCTGGGGACTCGACCTTCAAACTCAGCATTTCAGGAGCCGCTCTCTTCATTAAAAAAGTCACGGTGTCTCCAGCCGTCAGACTGGGACATGAAACGGCTTTATTAAAGGCAAACGCGTTGTACCCGCTTTCAAGAGTGAATATAAAAACAGATTAGATACCTGAGAATTCACGCGTTTCTACACATGAAAATTTGTTCCTAGGGTTGTTACCTAAATATGTGGTGATAGGTCTGGTTAATCACCACGCATTCACAGGGGCCCGTGAACTGAACCCATTCAATTTTCATCATTATGACATTGAATATTTGGCGTTGTGTAAAGATGGTCGACAGATACCGGCTAAACCATATCAACCCGATTTTAATCATGGGAGTTCTGTGAGAGAGTTTTACAGTTTATTCACATCTACTGGTAGACATTTAAAAGACCTACCTCTGAGCATAAACAGAGAGGAATTCAACTCGGGTTACTCTTTACTTGTCTTTAACCTGAATGCGTGCGAAGATTCCGATGCATTATCACCCGTCAACACAGGAAACATCAGATTGGAAGCCAGGTTCAGACAGGCCCTGCCCCACACAGTAACCCTACTAGTGTACGCGTGCTACGATTCTGTTTTGGAAATTGACTCAAAAAGAAGGGTCTTGGTGGATTATTATTAACGACTCGGCTAAAAAAATAAAAATAAAAATAAAATAAAAATAAAAAATGAACAACCATGAACTTGAATCGTTACTTCATAACCTGCTCGGTGAGAGATTCTGCGGCGTTTGGGCAGCAGATCAGCTAGCATTGCTCTCCCCCTCGTTCCAACGACCGGCATATTTCATCGTCAACACCCATCCATCTTACATGCCAGGAGAACACTGGTTGGCATTAACGTTAGATGCGGGTAATTGTGCAACTTTCTACGATTCATACGGATTACCTCCACATTTTACCCACTACCCCCCGAGTATACTGGATTTTTTGAAACAGAGATCTTCCAAAATATTATACCACGACCATCAATTTCAAGACATCGAATCGACCGTGTGCGGCCATCACTGCGTATTTTATCTGTGTAATCGCGCCGCTGGTTTCTCAATGCACGATGTAATTTCAAAATATTCTAAAGATGTTTACAAGAATGATTTGATGGTTTATGAGTTTGTTAATAAATACCAGATCTGTATTAGAAAATCAGCTCGTTTTACACAAAACACTTGTTCTCTACAAATGTTCAGAGACTGTCACATGTTTTAATTTTTCATTATTGCTTTATGTTTTTAATAAACACCATGTACAACAAGTTTGTAATAATAAATAAACTTTATTATTAAAATTAAAGAGTACACATTCTGGTTTATTTCTAAGGTGATAATGTAACCCACCTGGGGGGTTTTGTTGTCTCACGCAGGCCGCCCTTAGCACCGCCCCTGCTCCATCGGGGTGAGAGCGATACCAGCTTTCTTTGTTTTTTTCTCTTCTCAGTTCTACCGTTCATGGACCAATGGGGAGAGACAAAATCAACATTTTCTTTTTTGGTCTGGGGGGTATCGTAGACCGATTTAATTTTTATATATTCCTCACGTGCAGCCGGGTTATTGATGGTTGATAGAGGGATGTTTAAATCGGACAGAGTATACAGAAATTCGCTCCAGCCTTTAGGAGACGGGTGGGGCCTTTTAAAAGGATGTACCAAATTCCTTAGCAGGTCCAGGATGTGAGATCCATTAATTACTTGTCCCCTGTAAACAAACTCCCCGTTCGGTGTCCAGCTAGTATTTTTCAGTTTACGCATGATATATTCGGTGCTTCTGCGCTCACGTTTAGGTATGCTTCTCAACACTTCGGTTGTAATAACATCTGCTCCATCATCATCACCAGTTTCCATCGTCGATGTTTTATCGGATAAATCTTCCGGGGTCTTGTGAAGAGTTAGGGTGACTCGCTGATCATCTCGCTCTCCTTGTTTGACCAAAGTTAGATATTTCTGTAAAAGCGTCTCATATTTTCTGATTTTTTTATAAGGGGTCAAACCTTTATGGTTTAATATGGCCCTCATGTCTTCGTCAATATCGTCCTGAGCTGTTTGTCTCATCGTTGTGGAGCCTTCAGGCTGACTCAGGCGTCTCAGCTGTTGCGGTGAGACCCAAAACATCTTCTGGGCTTCTCTTAGAGTCATCTCCGGCTAATGGCCCCTGCGATCAGCTCCCCCAAAAACGGTACGACGGCGGCAAGCAAAGGAAAGATCCCACCTGTCTGGGTTAATAATTGCTTTTGTTTGCGTTTCAATCCAACCTTTTTATCCGCCAATAATCTAAGGGTTTTCCGCTGTTTTTTCAGCTTATTATATTGAGAGGGTGAAAGTTTTATATGTCCTTTTAACACATTTAAGGCAATTTCACACAAAGCCTGCAGAAAGTCCGGTGAACAGTGTGTTAAGATCTCCCTTCGCTTGCTGGGGGTGGAGTTGTATAAAGCATTCAGTAACGGTACATTTCTTTTTAAACGTGCCGACATGGTGTCTCACTTGGTTTTAGGTAGATATACAGCCGACAGCTCGCTGGGGAGCAAACCTGTCCGTAGTCTGAACTGTTCTGGACATGTAGGAGTGAGATCGATGATTAAATATCCATATGGACTCTTTGTGGCATCGGCAAAACACTCCATAAAGTATCTGTGTTGAGTAGGAAAAATCTGTCGTGCTAAAACGCTAACTTGTGACCTGTCCCTGGGTTTTTTAAACAAGATCATGTAATTACTGTTCAAGCTGATGGTTCTTGCGTGTTTACCTTGATGGAAGACGTTCTGGGACAGCATGAAAACACTCATGTTTTTGTGATGTCTATATCGAGTAAAAATCTTTACAACCTCTGGGCTTTCAGAAGCCTGAAACAACACATCATCCAGAATAACAAGGTGTGTCTGATGATCAGGGAAGAGGTCTTCGTCCTCGAAAGAATCAGGAAGTCCTTTTACAAATTTCACAGCTTTATTGATCTTTTGCAATTCACTGTACATAGGTTGAAACGATGTGTAAATCCAAACCACGTTTTCAGGTACAGAATCCAAAACTTGCATGCAATTTTCCAAAACATTTTTCACAAACATTGATTTACCACACCCGCTTGGACCAGCTATTAGGCAGGAAAAGGGTGTTTTAAATCTGGTATCAAATTTAACTTCATCCATTTTTTTTTTCTTTATTTAATATCCAAACGGTAACGTTTTACCGTCTGAAAAAAGACGTCGTTTATCGAATACAACTTTAATTTTTTTATCAAAAGAGGCGTTTGTTAGGTGAAAACCGCTTTTATCACGTCTAATGGTGTTTTGACATGTATGTAATTCTTTTCGCTCGTTCTTTAAATAACCTACCACTAGATCTTTGATAAAATCAAAGTTTACAGCATCTGCCGTTTGGATGTTTTGCGTGATCCCTTTGACTTTCAAAATAGTTTTTTTACTGTGTCTTAGCTGGTGGCCGTAGCTTTTAGCCCCGGCTGCAGCAAATTCCTGTATGGTCTCAGCAGCAGGCAATTCGTCGGTTAAATCACCCAGATAGTTACCGGTTTCCAATGTGTCTTCGTTTTTTCCTACAGTGTAGATTACAGAGTCGGTGTCCATATAAAGAACTCGTTCTTGTAGTTTTTGGATGTACTTATAAAGCTCCAGGCGCGCATAGGTGGTTGTGAACGCCGCTATGAAGACGTTGCCAGTACGGTTTGGAGGGGGTCTGTATTTTTTATCATACTTCCATTGCAGCATAACAGCACCTGTGTCAAAAAAATGGAGATATGATATATCGTACATACCAGAAAACATGATTTGCAAAAACTCATCTGATTCTCTGATGATGGAAGTATGCGTCAAATCATTTCTCTGTCCAAATTTCCCCCATAAACTATTCAGACATAGTTTGGCAACCTGCCTCTTTGCTGGATTTACACAGATCTTAGAGTGGTCTAAACGAATCCCTGGGTTCGTCTCAAAATCTCTGATGTATTTCTCCCGGCTTTCCTGGTCGACAACCCCTTCTGGGAAACCAGATGCTTCCTGTTTTCTTTTTAGAAACGCATGTATGTAGTCGGTGAAAATTTTGTCACTTTTTTTTTCAAAATGCCACACCTCTATAATCTTGTCCACCGTATAACCATGTTTTAATGCCTCATTGAATTCCACAGTGACCCATGTACCCTCTAACGCTCTGTCTGTCTTATCGTGGTTACAGGATTCCGTCTGATTATTTATCGATGCACAGGTGCGACACAGAGTGAAAACCAATTTTCCATTTATTTTTGAAGGCAACACTGGGAAAAACAGACCCCGAGGGGGCGACACAACTGCTTTAATGAGACCAAAGTACTCTGTAGGTGCGGAAAAATTCTCTCTGATGATGACAGGATGACCTATGGGGTACGTTTTCGTTGCGTTTACAAATGGATAAAGCGAGGTCACGTCTACGTACAGAATTTTTTCATCGGGAGCCGCACTGTGTCTTAAACGCACAGCTGACGTCCTACCTCCATACAACGAGGCGCGGGGTTCTAGCGGTTCGGTTGTCTGGTAACTGGACAGAAATCGGATGACGGCTGGATCTGTTTTACACATTTCTACCCACTCGTGTTCCCATATGCTCACAACTTTAACGTTGTGTTGGTTTTCCAACGTTTGCAATCTCTCCATGGTTTCCGCATAAATTTCCCCATTTAGTTTTTTAAAGAAAGGGTGTTCTGCGTATGGATAGCAATGTTCGAGGCACCCATGGTAAAAACACCCCAAGAATTCGTAACATTGTTTATCCCCTTGTATTTCGGCATAACCGTCCACAAAAAACCCTCCTATTTTACGCTCGCCTCCATTAAGGGCATGTGATATTTTTATGTTGTGTTTAGCAGCCATGTACTCCAACCACATAATCGACGACGACGAAAAACGTTTACACTGATCATTGTAATTTGTCGGAGATGGTATGGCTAGTGTTTCAGGCTGCAGGTAATTGGCTTGAAAGACACGCATGCATGCAGACGAAATGGTTATTTGATTGAATGGATCAATATTCCCATCAACGAAGAACTCATCACGTAATCTTTTACAGGCCTCGTACAGGATACGCACATCTGTCAGACAATAGAAAATGGCCTGTTCTCTAAAATCAAATACATTGTCCGACACAGAGCTGTACCATGCATTGAACGTCTCCTGTTCACGCGGTGACATTTGGTTGACATCGTAATATTCTGTAGGAGGGTGTACGCCTCTGTAATCTAGGTTTGCCTCTGATGAGAATCTGTGTGGGAAATAGCCCTTGGTCATTTCCGGGAACCCCATAGCAGCTGGGAGCTTGGACAACTTCGCAGCAACAAAAGATAAGCTGTCTATGAATTTCAAACGTTAATACTGTTCTGTGAAACACAAAATCTTGGCACCTTGCATAAGAATCTGTGGGGATAAACCGACCCTTGTCATTGTTTCTAATAACAGATATGAGTCAAAGGCTCTGGCGTTATGGGCGATGAAAGTGTAATTGTAAAAAGCAGGTGTCCTAATGTAATATAAAAAATCAAGCACTGAAGACAATCCGTAGAAAGACTTCTCTCTACCATCATCTGTCTTCATACATACCAGATAAGGTATGTGTTTTTTATCGTCCGATAAAAAAGTTTCCACATCATAGTAACAGCATTTTTTGTTTAGTTCTGTGTCCACAGATGCCGTTTGTATGTAGCATAAATGATCTTCTCTTTCACCCTTCTCTAATTGCGTCTTACATAAGCGACAAGTAGGTTTTGCACACTGGTGCACAGCATCAGAATTTCTATACGTGCAACCGCAATCGGGACATTTTTTGTTTAACTGACATAAGCTGGCGCCACCGACGGGGATCTTGTGTTTCTGAAAGCACACCGCATTAAAACACAACTGCTGACAATCAGTGCATTTTACAAATCGTCTTTGTAACCGTTTGCAATC
>JAPXFQ010001647.1:0-67085 GCA_028564705.1 Apricaphanius iberus
CAGAACCAGATCAGAACCGGATCAGAACCAGATCAGAACCGGATCAGAACCGGATCAGAACCAGATCAGAACCAGATCAGAACCAGATCAGAACCGGATCAGAACCAGATCAGAACCGGATCAGAACCAGATCAGAACCAGATCAGAACCGGATCAGAACCAGATCAGAACCGGATCAGAACCGGATCAGAACCGGATCAGAACCGGATCAGAACCCGATCAGAATCAGATCAGAACCGGATCAGAACCAGATCAGAACCGGATAAGAAACCGATCAGAATCAGATCAGAACCGGATCAGAACGATCAGAACCAGATCAGAACCAGATAAGAACCAGATCAGAACCGGATCAGAACCGGATCAGAACCAGATCAGAACCAGATAGAACCAGACAGAAACCGGATCAGAACCGGATCAGACGTCAGAACCGGATAAGAAACCGATCAGAATCAGATCAGAACCAGATCAGAACCGGATAGAACCGGATCAGAACCAGATCAGAACCGGATCAGAAACCGATCAGAATCAGATAACGGATCAGAACAGATCAGAACCTGATCAGAACCGGATCAGAACCGGATCAGAACCAGGATCAGAACGGATCAGAACAGATAGAACGGATAAGAAACCGATCAGAATAGATCAGAAACGGATCAGAAACCGATCAGAACTAGATCAGAACCGGATCAGAATATCGGAACCAGATCAGAACCGGATCAGAAACCAGATCAGGAACCGGATCAGAAAGGATAAAGAAACCGATCAGATCAGATCAGAACCAGTATCAGAAACAGGATAGAACCAGTCAGAACGGATCAGAACGGATAGAAACCGATCAGAATCAGATCAGAACGGATAGGACCGATCAGAACCAGATCAGAACCAGATAATGAAACCGATCAGAACCAGATCAGAACCGGATAGAACCAGATCAGAACCGGATCAGAACGGATAAGAAACCGATCAGAATAGATCAGAACCAGATCAGAACCGGATCAGAACTGATCAGAACCGGATCAGAACCGGATAAGAAACCTCAGATAGATCAGAACTGGATCAGAACCGGATCAGAATCGGATAGAACCGGATCAGAACCGATCAGATCCAGTCAGAACCGGATCAGAACCAGATCAGAACCGGATCAGAACCGGATAAGAAACCGATCAGAATCAGATCAGAACCAGATCAGAACCGGATCAGAACCAGATCAGAACCGGATCAGAACCGGATAAGAAACCGATCAGAATCAGATCAGAACCGGATCAGAACCGGATCAGAACCGGATCAGAACCAGATCAGAACCGGATCAGAACCGGATCAGAACCGGATCAGAACCAGATCAGAACCGGATCAGAACCAGATCAGAACCGGATCAGAACCAGATCAGAACCGGATAAGAAACCGATCAGAATCAGATCAGAACCGGATAAGAAACCGGATAACGGAAACGATCAGAATCAGATCAGAACGAACCGATCAGAACCGGATCAGAACCAGATCAGAACCGGATCAGAACCGGATCAGAACCGGATCAGAACCGGATAAGAAACCGATCAGAATCAGATCAGAACCAGATCAGAACCGGATCAGAACCGGATCAGAACCAGATCAGAACCGGATCAGAACCGGATCAGAACCGGATCAGAACCGGATAAGAACCAGATCAGAACCGGATCAGAACCAGATCAGAACCGGATAAGAAACCGATCAGAATCAGATCAGAACCGGATCAGAAACCGATCAGAATCAGATCAGAACCGGATCAGAACCGGATCAGAACCAGATCAGAACCGGATCAGAACCAGATCAGAACCAGATCAGAACCGGATCAGAACCAGATCAGAACCAGGATCAGAACCGGATAAGAAACCGATCAGAATCAGATCAGAACCGGATCAGAACCGGATCAGAACCGGATCAGAACCGGATAAGAAACCGATCAGAATCAGATCAGAACCAGATCAGAACCGGATCAGAACCAGATCAGAACCGGATCAGAACCGGATAAGAAACCGATCAGAATCAGATCAGAACCGGATCAGAACCGGATCAGAACCGGATCAGAACCGGATCAGAACCGATCAGAATCAGATCAGAACCGGATCAGAACCGGATCAGAACCGGATAAGAAACCGATCAGAATCAGATCAGAACCGGATAAGAAACCGATCAGAACCAGATCAGAACCGGATAAGAAACCGATCAGAACCAGATCAGAACCGGATCAGAACCAGATCAGAACCGGATCAGAACCGGATAAGAAACCGATCAGAATCAGATCAGAACCAGATCAGAACCGGATCAGAACCAGATCAGAACCGGATCAGAACCGGATAAGAAACCGATCAGAATCAGATCAGAACCGGATCAGAACCGGATCAGAACCGGATCAGAACCGGATAAGAAACCGATCAGAATCAGATCAGAACCGGATCAGAACCGGATCAGAACCAGATCAGAACCGGATCAGAACCAGATCAGAACCGGATCAGAACCGGATAAGAAACCGATCAGAATCAGATCAGAACCGGATCAGAACCAGATCAGAACCGGATCAGAACCGGATTGAACCGGATAAGAAACCGATCAGAATCAGATCAGACCGGATCAGAAACGGATCAGAACCAGATCAGAACGGATAAGAAACCGATCAGATCAGATCAAAACCGATCAGAACCAGATCAGAACCGGATCAGAACCGGATCAGAACCAGATCAGAACCGGATAAGAAACCGATCAGAATCAGATCAGAACCGGATAAGAAACCGATCAGAACCAGATCAGAACCGGATCAGAACCCGATCAGAACCGGATCAGAACCGGATAAGAAACCGATCAGAACCAGATCAGAACCGGATCAGAACCAGATCAGAACCGGATCAGAACCGGATAAGAAACCGATCAGAATCAGATCAGAACCAGATCAGAACCGGATCAGAACCGGATCAGAACCGGATCAGAACCGGATCAGAACCAGATCAGAACCGGATCAGAACCGGATAAGAAACCGATCAGAATCAGATCAGAACCAGATCAGAACCGGATCAGAACCAGATCAGAACCGGATCAGAACCGGATCAGAACCAGATCAGAACCGGATCAGAACCAGATCAGAACCGGATCAGAACCGGATCAGAAACCGATCAGAATCAGATCAGAACCGGATAAGAAACCGATCAGAACCAGATCAGAACCGGATAGAACCGGATCAGACCGCAGACGGATAAGAAACGATCAGAATCAGATCAGAACGGATCAGAACCAGATCAGAACCGGATAGAACCAGATCAGAACGATCAGACCGGATCAGAACCGGATCAGAACCAGATCAGACCGGATCAGAACCAGATCAGAACGGATAAACCGATCAGAATCAGATCAGAACCGGATAAGAAACCGATCAGAACCAGATCAGAACCGGATAAGAAACCGATCAGAATCAGATCAGAACCGGATAAGAAACCGATCAGAACCAGATCAGAACCAGATAAGAACCAGATCAGAACCGGATCAGAACCGGATCAGAACCAGATCAGAACCAGATAAGAAACCGATCAGAATCAGATCAGATCAGAACCGGATCAGAACCGGATCAGAACCAGATCAGAACCGGATCAGAACCGGATCAAAACCGGATGAGAACCGGATAAGAAACCGATCAGAATCAGATCAGAACCGCATAAGAAACCGATCAGAACCAGATCAGAACCGGATCAGAACCGGATCAGAACCAGATCAGAACCAGATAAGAAACCGATCAGAATCAGATCAGAACCAGATCAGAACCGGATAAGAAACCGATCAGAATCAGATCAGATCAGAACCGGATCAGAACCAGATAAGAAACCGATCAGAATCAGATCAGAACCAGATCAGAACCGGATCAGAACCAGATCAGAACCGGATAAGAAACCGATCAGAATCAGAACCGGATCAGAACCGGATCAGAACCGGATAAAAACCGGATAAGAACCGGATCAGAACCGGATAAGAAACCGATCAGAATCAGATCAGAACCGGATCAGAACTGGATCAGAACCGGATCAGAACCGGATCAAAACCGGATCAGAACCGGATAAGAAACCGATCAGAATCAGATCAGAACCGCATAAGAAACCGATCAGAACCAGATCAGAACCGGATCAGAACCGGATCAGAACCAGATCAGAACCAGATCAGAACCGGATCAGAACCAGATCAGAACCAGATAAGAACCAGATCAGAACAAGATCAGAACCGGATCAGAACCGGATCAGAACCAGATAAGAACCAGATAAGAACCAGATCAGAACCGGATCAGAACCGGATCAGAACCGGATAAGAACCAGATAAGAACCAGATCAGAACCGGATCAGAACCGATCAGAACCGGATCAGAACCAGAAGTTGTGCTGATGATTTCTTGTGACTATGGAGGTTCTGACCTTTGACCTGCGTGTTCCAGCAGAATAAATCATCTAATTTTCTCTGATAATTAGATCAGAAACTCGTCAGAAACCAGGTGACTGATGAACCGTCTCAGTGTTAAACGTTCTCTCCGTCATTAGGAGGAAAAAGCAGCTTCCCAGCAGCCTGACGACAGACGGAAATGCTGGTTTATGTTCCCTTGGTGCCGTGGAGCAGCTAGAATGTGGATGATTGGGAGCGATTTCGTCTTTCTACCCACATTCTACAAATCGACAGTGAAATAATGAAATCGTTTTTCCCCACGTCTCATCGTAGCTCAGCAGGAAATATGAGCTAAAGTCCTGGATGTCAGCAGGAATGTCTGTTTATCTGCTTTGTTCTGGACTTTATGGTCAGTATTGTTATTGGCTGGCTGTGATTGGTTAATGCACTTTTTGAAAGGAGCATTCTGATTGGATGAAAAGAATCAGCTCTGGTTGGTGGGTGCCATGCAGGAGAAGTGAGGGTGTTAAATCCTCTACGCCCCCCATGGTGCCTTCAGGGCCTGTAGGCCCAGCTCTGACAGACGAAGCACAAAGGTTGGAAGAAGATGTTCTCATCTGCAACCTTCAAACATCTTGTTGGAGTCCACATTTTCTTCACTCATGAGGCTGACATGCTGCAGAGCAGCAGGACACAAAATAAAGAACAGGGTCGTGTTTTCATGCCTTCATTTTTTATGGATATTTTTTCTAATTTTTACATATATTGTCTTATTTTGAGACATATTTTCACTAAAATATTTACTTGCTTCATCAACAGATTTTTTAGCTCATTACAGCAAAAATATATATATATATATATTTTTTTACCAATGAAACTATGAAGTCCATTTACATAAATCTAGGTTTGCTATTGGATGTATTTTTTCTGAAACAAGATAATCATTAGAAATTGTACCACATCCAAGAAATGTACTTTTTATTGAGGAACACGTGAGTACCTTACAGACAATGAAAAGGGCCCAGATAGTTGCCCTGAGGTCCAGTCCTTATTTGTGTTTTTGTACCTGGGGCCTCAGTAATGAACTCTTATTTCTGACAGTGTGGAGCTGCAGCCTGATTTCCGTCCTCTGTCGCTGCTTTAACCTTGTCCATCTCAGCCAGGTGTAAAAATTCACGTTTTTCTGGGTGAAAAATGTGCATCAGAAAAGGTAAACATGATAGAAACAGTGTGAGGAGCCCAGCAGGGCGGGAACAAGCCGTGCGTTCTGAGGCGTCTTCCTGCTGAGAAGCAGCTTTTCTCTGACTCTGAATGTTTTACAGCTGATTTGTGTTCTGTATGAAGCCTGTTGCGCTCGCTGCTGTGTTCCTTCTGCTGCTGAGGCTGTTCTAGCTTTAATGTTCTAGCTTTGTGTAGTCATGCTGCTGTCGCTGGAGTCACCATTCTGCTTTTTCTGGTCAAACTTTAGTGGTTCTCCTCTGAAATCTGCATTATGATGATATTTATTGTTCCCCATCTCTTCTACAGACCCATAAAACTGAAGTATCCTGAACTCCTCGTAGCTTCAGCAGGAACATAAAAACCTTGTCGGAGATGTCTTCCTGCTCCCATCGCTCTCCGGTTCCTCCTGGTTCCTCAGGTTTACGTTCCTCCATCGTCTTCCTGATTCAGAGGTTCCTCGTTTAGCTTCTGCTCTGATCCACCTGCCGCTTACCGACGTTACTGAGCAGTGTTGATCTGAAAGGACTCCTGGGAACGCAGTGAGAATAGAGGATTATGTGATGCTGACCCAGGTACAGAACACCACTAGGAGACCAGATGTATGATTTAGGAGTCTTTATTTAAACAAAGTTTAATAAGATGATAAGGAGGAACGTGGGAACCAGGAACCCTGTTGGGGAGATTAGATGAACTGCAGAGAGAAGAACCCATATGTGGGACAGGATCCTTAGGGTAGGGCTGGGCGATATGGCTTAGAAAATAAATCATACCAAATCCCATTTTAATCATTTTTTTTTTATTTGTTTCTACTTATTTTCTTTTAACCCATGTTTTCTTAAAAAGAAATTGCAGAAATTGTTTTATTTGAATCACCGTGTCTCAGAGTTGACCTGAATTCAAAGTCCAACTATAAACAAGAAGGTGGTCCTTAAAGTCCAAGTAGTGCATTGGTTAAACAACAAAAAATCAAATTTTTCCCAAAATCTAATCTTCATAAAAGGAAAATTTGATTAACCTTTTTTACTGATTAATCACCCGGCCCTATGGGAGATTTATTGTTTCAAGGTTTAGCTGCTGGATGGCTGGTTGAATGCCAGAGAGGGAAGGCTAAGAATCTGGGATGTCTGCGATAGATTCTGGAGTTTCTGGAGACACGGTGAAGGTGGATTCTGGGAATGAGGAAGCAGATGGACCAACCAGACATGGATGAGGACCGAGACTAACCGAGGAGCTGGATAATCCTTGGGAGGAACACAGAGAATTAACAGGTACATAAAGAGGAACGCACGTAGGAGACGGCAGGAAGAAGCGAAGGTCTGGCAACAGACTCCTTAAATCCTCCACGAGTAATGAGCTCGATAAGCTGCACCTGGCTCCGCCCCCAGCTTTATGGAGCTCTGGTGGAATTCTCCAAAATGTTGGAGAACAGAAAGAGAGACTTTTATCGGACTGGAGGGGAGACTGTCTGGCAATCTGAGGGTTGTAGGTTCCATTCCAGCTTCCTCCTGTCACATGTGGATATGAAAAGTGCTCTACAGATAAAATTTGATGGATTGATGATGTGGATGGAGGCCCTCCTTCGTCTCCTGCCTGTTTCCAGGTGTTTCTCCTGGAGTTTTCGACCAATATTCACAGAGGACGACCAGACCTGGTTGTAAGGAGCTTCTGAGTCTAAACGGAGAGGAAAAAGGTTGGCTGGAGGATTTAAGATGAAGCTTTACCCAAACAAGCAGAGTTGGTTGGACAGCTAATCATAACTGGGATGGACTAAAAATGGTCCAAAAATAGCAGCAACCCGACGTCTCCAGATCTCAGACAAATCCAGCCAAATCCAGGTTCTGTTGGACCTTCTGGAGAAACAAGCCTGACCAGCTGAGGTTCCACCTCACAGCTTAGAGCCAGCTGACCTTCAGAGGTTCTGAGGAGTCCATGAGAGGACTGAAGCACACCTGTACAGTTCTTGGTCATGGTCTGAAGAAGATTCAGGTTCTTTTAGTTTTCTACAGACTGATGAACTGTTCCTCTGTTAGGTTATAAATATCTCTCTCCCTGCATTGGGTTTAATCCTGCCTCCCCAGTGGTGGAAATGCTCTCCTGAAGATGAGGGACAGAACCAAACGGCTCGGTGGAAACGAGGCAGATGTGACCTTCACAGAATCCTCTCTGGATCAGGTTGGCCTCCTGCTGCTGGATCGTCTCGTTCGGTAGCCAACAGCAGCTCTTTGTCTCTGGCCTGCAGGGTGTTCATGTCAGTGGAGATCAGCAGCCTCCGCTGTGATAACTGCAGCGTACAGGGAGTCATTGACATGCAGGACGTTAGCTGGAGGTGACGGGAGTTCTCCACATGACTTTGTGGGAGACGTTCCTCACGTCTGTTTTCTTCAGGCTCATATCGTCTCGTTCTGCGCTCACAGAAACAGATTTACTGGTGCCACTATCACCTCTTAGTAAATCTCTGCCTCTGTGCTGCTGCAGCAGATCTGCTGTCAGAAGAAAGTCTGCAGGTTTAATGAAGGGGCCGGTTGCTGCTGCAGCTGCATCCTTCCTCAGCAGCGCAGCTAGCAGAACATGTGTAGTGTAATGTGTAATTATCCAGATCATTGTGAAGAGAGGCAGAATCATATAAATGCTCCTCTCTTCAAGCTGTTTTCTGATCAAATTGTCTTCAAATCTCGATTGCCCAGGTCAGTAATCAGGTCTGGGTGTGATTGATACTGAACTCAGCTCCAAAATCATCCGGCTGATTAAAATTAATTACTGGCTTAATAGGGAGGGTCGCTTGGTTTGGATCTTTTTCCTTTTATAAATGTAACTGTCATATGATAACTGCCATTTATATTTAGTATGATTTACTCTAATGGTGACAAACACTGTTTCACTAACAGAATGACCTGGATGACCCTAACGTTCGAATGATGGAGAGAAACAGAGGTCTGATTCATCCTTAATGCTGTGATACAAAGAGTCTAATATAATGATAAACTGGATTAACTTTTTAACTACATTATAAAAAGACAAAAACAGAAGGCGTCGCGTTGGCGCGTCTCGTTGGCGCGTCGCGTTGGTGTCTCGTTGGCGCGTCGCGTTGGCGTGTCGCGTTGGCGTGTCGCGTTGGCGTGTCTCGTTGGCGTGTCTTGTTGGCGCGTCTCGTTGGCGCGTCGCGTTGGCGCGTCGCGTTGGCGTGTCTCGTTGGCGCATCGTTGGCGCGTCGCGTTGGCGTGTCGCGTTGGCGCGTCTCGTTGGCTCGTCTCGTTGGCGTGTCTCGTTGGCGTGTCTCGTTGGCGCATCGTTGGCGCGTCTCGTTGCCGCATCGTTGGCGCATCGTTGCCGTGTCTCGTTGGCGCGTCTCGTTGGCGTGTCTTGTTGGAGCGCGCTGGGATTTCTCTGTTGCTAGTTGTTCACAACGTGGCTGATTGGTTGACGCCCCATGTTTGGTGTGCCAAAGTTCAGTTTTCCCAACTTCTAGCAGCGGTTGCTCAGACGGTCTGACAACATGTCCGAGCAGCTGATGTGTGGCAGCTTGATGCCCACTTGTTGCATTGATTCCATAGACGTTGCATGAAATCTATTTGCCCAGCTGCCTGGACACGTGTGAAAATAATATTGATTTGTTGTGAAAATAATATTGATTTGTTTTGTCTTGCAGAGACATGGTTGCAGGAAGAGGACCATGTCACAATAAATGAGTCAACTCCCCCTAGCTACTTAAACTTTAGTGTCCCTCGAAGTACTGGTCGAGGAGGTGGAGTAGCAACTATCTTTCATTCCGATTTACTAATTAATCTCCAAAAAAATAATAGTTACAGTTCCTTTGAGCATCTAGTTTTTAGCTTTCCTCATACACATAACAAAGCAGTAAAGCCACTTTTGTTTGTGGTCTTATATCGTCCACCAGGACCTTATTCTCAATTTTTAGATCAGATTTCAGATTTTCTATCTGACTTAGTTTTAAACACTGATAAAGTCATTATAGTCGGAGACTTCAATATTCATGTTGATAATGAAAGTGATAGTCTAAATACAGCTTTTCACACTATCCTAGACTCAATAGGCTTTACTCAAAATGTGCAGGGACCAACACATTCTTGTCACCACACTTTAGATCTTGTGCTGACTTATGGCATTGACTGTGAAGAAATAACAGTCTTTCCACATAACCCTATCCTGTCTGATCATTTCCTTATCACTTTTAAACTTACTCTAATGGATCATATCAAACCTGAAAGAAAACTTCATTATACCAGAACGTTATCAGACAACGCTGTAGCAAATTTTAAAGAAGCTCTTCCAACTTTAATTTCCTCAGTTTATAAATGCAGAACAGAAAACAGTGATTTAACTCGTGACCCCTCACAACTTGACATTTTAGTTCATAGCGTTAATTCCTCCCTGCGTCGGGCAATAGACAAAGTTGCCCCCTTGAAAAGGAAGGTGGCTAGCCATAGAAGATTAACTCCCTGGTTTAATTTAGAGCTACGTACCCTAAAGCAGAATGTTAGAAAACTAGAGAGAAAATGGCGCTCCACGCATTTACATGATTCCTTTTTAATATGGAAAAATAGTTTATTGCTATATAAAAAGAGCCTTCACACAGCTAGAACAGCATATTATTCATCTTTAATCGAGGAGAATAAAAATAATCCTAGGTTTCTTTTTAATACAGTTGCCAAACTCACACAGGATCATAGCTCTATCGAGCCAACCATTCCCCAAGCTCTAAGCAGTGACGACTTCATGCAATTCTTTATAAATAAAATAGACTCCATAAAGAATAAGATAATTGGGAACCTTCCCAATATGCTTGCTTCCTCCTTAGTTAATGAGGCAGCCTCAAAAATGGTGGAACCTAATATATGCTTAAACTGCTTTAATGCAGCCGAACTTTGTGATGTACTAAAATTATTAGCTTCATCTAAACCTTCAACTTGCGTTTTAGACCCAATCCCAACTAAACTCTTAAAAGAAGTTTTCCCTCTGATCGCTGCTCCAATTTTAAATATAATGAATCTATCCTTAGTCAATGGATATGTACCACAGGAGTTTAAGATTGCTGTAATTAAACCTCTACTTAAGAAACCCTCTCTTGATCAAAACGACTTAATTAACTATAGACCGATATCTAATCTTCCCTTCTTATCTAAAATTCTTGAGAAAATAGTTGCACACCAGATATGTGAGCATTTAAACAATAATGAGCTGTTTGAGAAGTTTCAGTCAGGCTTTAGAGCTCATCACAGCACTGAAACAGCTCTGGTGAAGGTTACTAATGATATTCTCATAGCCTCAGACAATGGACTGGTGACCATTCTGGTCCTGTTAGATCTCAGTGCTGCCTTTGACACTGTTGACCACAATATTCTCATAGAAAGGCTTCAAAGTGTCGGTATAATAGGAACAGCACTAGGTTGGTTTAAATCTTATTTGTCTAACAGATTTCAGTTTGTTCAGGTAAACAATAGATCTTCCTCAACCTCAATAGTTACTTGCGGAGTACCACAGGGTTCAGTGCTTGGGCCGATTCTCTTTACTATATATATGCTTCCTATTGGTAAAATAATTAGGCAGCATGGGATAAAATTCCATAGTTACGCAGATGATACACAGCTATATCTATCCATAAATCCTGATGAATCCAATCAGTTAGGTAGACTACAGGCATGTCTGGAAGACATAAAAACTTGGATGACTCTAAACTTCTTGCTTCTAAATTCTGATAAAACAGAAGTTGTCGTCTTTGGACCAGAAGCTCTGAAAAAGAAACTACTTAGTCAGCCCCTTCACCTGGACGGCATTAAATTAGCCTCCAGTAATAAAGCAAAAAACCTCGGTGTCATTTTTGACCAAGATATGTCATTTAGAACTTACATTAAAGAAGTCTGTAGGATTTCCTTTTTTCACCTTAGGAATATTGCAAAAATTAGAACCATCCTGTCCAGGAATGATGCTGAAAAACTAGTCCATGCCTTTGTTACTTCAAGGCTGGATTACTGTAACTGTCTATTATCAGGTAGTCCACAGAATACAATTAAAAGTCTTCAGTTAGTTCAAAATGCTGCTGCTAGGATTCTGATGAATATTAAAAGAAGAGATCACATTTCCCCTGTTTTAGCTTCTCTTCACTGGCTCCCAGTAAAATCTAGAATAGAATTCAAGATCCTCCTTCTGACATATAAAGCCCTTAATAATCTAGCTCCATCATACATAAGAGACCTGATTGTTCCATATGTTCCTAACAGAGACCTTCGCTCTCAGACTGCAGGTTTACTGGTAGTTCCTAGGATTTCTAAAAGTAGAATGGGTGGCAGATCTTTCAGCTATCAGGCTCCCCTCCTATGGAACCGGCTCCCAGGGTTGGTTCGTGAAGCAGACAATTTGTCTATCTTTAAAACTAGGCTAAAAACTTTCCTCTTTGACAAAGCTTACAGTTAGAGATATGTTTATAGGTAGTTAGAGTCAGGTCAGACAGGTAGATAGGAAGAGACAGGTTAATGTTAGTAGTCAGGCAGAGTGTCAAAAGTTAGGAAGAGATAGGAAGAGGTAGAGTAGCTAGGTAGAGATAGATTAATGTAAGCCAGGTAAAGATCCGGAGCCGGTCGCGGCTTACCGCCGCGGAAGAAATGTGCCCCACAGGGGCCAGCCAGCGCCGGAGAGAGGTCCCTCAATGGGATCCTCCCGCACAGTGCGGCCGCCCATTACCTGCCGGGTTGAATCCCCCGGGCAGACTGTGCGGACCCCACCCGTTTATCTCTTAAACGTTTCTCGCCCTCTTCAACTCTGTCCTCTCAGTTCTGTCTATTTTTCCTTAAGATAGTTGTCGACTATCGGTCTCGTGCCGGTATTTAGCCTTAGATGGAGTTTACCACCCACTTTGGGCTGCATTCTCAAACAACCCGACTCCGAGAAGACCCCGGCATGACGGGGGCCGTTACCGGCCCTACACCGTCCACGGGTCAGGAGGACTCAGACAGAGTGTTGGTAGCCAGGTCTCCTAGTAGCTAGGAGACAGGTTAATGTTAGTAGCTATGCTGCTTTAGGCTAGGCTGTTGGAGGACATTATTAGGGTCTGTTCCTACTTTCTCTCCTACTTCTCCCCAACTGCATGATGTGCTGTCAATTCAAGCACTAACCTGTTTTCTATTATAGTAGGTGCTCCGGATTAGCCCTGCTTGACGACCCTGACTAAGATGGCATTGCAGTGACGGAAAATTCTCCACGTCCTGCAACAAACTTGTGCATCGGTTCTGTTGCTCTTTCTGTGTCTCTGTTGTGTATTCTCCAAGCCACAGACGGTCTCTGCAGATAACCGCTTGTGCTGAGCCTGGTTCTGCCGGAGGTTTCTTCCTGTTAAAAGGGAGTTTTTCCTTCCCACTGTCGCTGCATGCTTGCTAGTATGAGGGATTGCTGAGAATTCCACGACGCAATCTTCTGTGGTTCTGTAATTTCTACACTAAACATTGTATTGTAATAACTCTTTTTGTAAAGTGCCTTGAGATGACATCTGTTGTGAAATGGCGCTATATAAATAAACTGAATTGAAATTGAAATTGAAAGTAGCATAACGTCTCACAGCAGCTGACCATACAACACTGAAAAGTTGTAACACTGGGTTTTAGAAGCTAATCCTACTTTGATCTAAACTGAGCAACAGTTTGACAGAACAGATATTTGCCAGTAGTGAAGGGAAGGAAGTTTTGTCTCACCTGTGTCTTCTCCCAGCTTGCTGCTCAATGAGGGAGCAGGAGGAACCGCGGGAGATGCACTGTTATCGAGGACGACATAACAGGGGAACAGCCTGGTCATGAGTTGCACATCCAGCTCCATGGCTCAGCATGCTGTAACTTTCCTTACCCCTGATTCACACCGGGCACCGAACAGATGCTCCCTGGTATGAATCAGAGGTCATCGAGCCTTCTGTAGCTTTAAGCTCCTCTTGCAGCCCAAGTTATTTTCCTCGCTTCTGATAGCGTCTTCTTTGGGGTTGAGAAGCTGGGTCAGCTCAGCGTCCAGCTCCACGGCTCACACTGGGGCGCATCCGTTCAGCCGCTAAAAGTGGGTCTTTAAAATTCAATTTACCTGTAAATGATTTTAAACTAACGAAATGTTAGCAAGCTAATGTTAGCAAGTTAATGTTATCCACTTATTTCATGACCAAAGGTTGAATAGCTGCCAAACAGCAGTCAGAAAAAGGTTCATATTGAAACCTATGGAGTCCCATTTCCAAAGTTACACAGTCAACAATCAACTGGAATAATTTGGGTGACTTAGCCTGTCGTAACAAAAAAATAATTGTCTATTCACTTTTCTAAGATAGGCTAGGCTATATTTGCCTCCATGTTATTATTCATTTAGAAATAGCACAGTTTCATAATAAATATCTTTGTTTAAAAGCTAACTATTTAGCTAGCAAACTAACTGGCTTGCTAAACGATCCATTTTACTTCCTGAGAAACAGAATTGGACTACAAAAATAAAATTGGGGTCTTCTGTACCTCTATACTGGATGAATTTACTGAAACATACTTGCTTTTAATCATGCATACACGTGTTTATCATGGCTTCCTAGCGTAAATATCGTTTGTTTAAAACGATTGTGCACATTCTCTGAAATTAAGACAGCACATCCCCAAGCTGCACTATGCGAGTAACCACTAGGGGGAGTATCGAGCACTATTTGACTGGCTGAAGCAACGCGGCGTTAACAGCAACAAAACCACCAGAAGAACATCGCATAATAATCTGATGATTAATCAGCTGATTATCTCCTCTATGGTCACCATGTTTGTTTTGTTTTTACCATATAAATATGGTGCTTTATGGTTCTGTACTGTGCCCCCCGGTGGAACGCTGCAGTACTACATGAAGTGCAAGACGCAGCCTGCTGCTTGCATCAACCTCCAAACGTCCAACATTTCAGGTTAAAAACATGAGTCGTTTTAACGGCAGTGCAGACTCTGATGGATTTACAGCAACAGTGATGCAGCAGGAGGTTGTATAGTTGTTAGCCAGACCCAGCATTTATTCTGATAGCCCATTTACACTTCTCAAGAAATTTTGCATATTAGCTAACTATTTAGCCCTGAGTTAAATATATACTTCTTTTATGGACTAGAGGAAAAAATGAAATACTCTAAGAAGGCTAAACAAAGCAGAAATAATGCTTGTTCAGAGCTGGTTCTGACAGACAACAGAAAACAATGACTCATGGCTAGCTTAGCTTGACCTCCATTACCTTATGTCTCTGGAAAGTGGCTGGTTGGACCCAGGAACCAGTTTTCAGTTCAGTTTTTATTTGTGTCCCAATTGTAGGTACCCTCCAGGGAAAACCTTTTTACTCCAGTCCACCAAAATATCCCCAAAAACAAACTGCAGGATTTCCTTGGATCTTTTGCTGGCTGTGCGTCTCTCTCAGCAGGTGAACTTTCAGCTTGGTGCATTTTCTTGCTGAAGGACATTTAAGCAAAAACAGGATAGCTACACCTCGCACTGCTTCTCAAACAAAACCAGCTCAAAATATAAAGGAATTTCTTTAAATCCTAACATTTTGAAGTTATATATTTAGCTAGGCTGTTAGACACTAGTTAACTTTTTAACAACTGACTAAACATTTAGTTTTGGAGCTACATATGTAGTTTGTAGAACAAATATTTAGTGTGCTTAATAAATATTTAGGTATGAACTGTGATGTTTAATGATGAATGGATAACATGTTGAAAGTATTAAAAATAAACTCAAATTTTCTTTCTCTTATGACTAAATGGCTAAATAACTATAATAATTTTATTTCATTTTTGACTGTGTAACTTTACAAACGACAGCTCATAAAAACCAACCAAATGTACGTTCACAGTAATGATGTGATTATTTAGAGTTTCTGAATCAGCCTGACTGATGGATGCTAACCCTCCTCACTTTTAATGAGCTGATCTGATATAATAAACTGGAAAATGTTTGAGAATATTTCCCAGCAAACAGATGATGGATGAAATGACTTCCTGCCTTTGATGAACAGAAGGTTGATGCTGAGTGGGGGAACCTTCTGTCTCTTTGTCGTGTTGCTGGGGACATTTGGAGGTGGCGCCATCAGTGGGTCTGTTGTTTGTGGGCTGAAGATCTGTTTTCTTCCCTCCAGAGTATGTTGTAGCCATAAATATGTCCAGATGGAGTTAATGTGATTGACTGTTGGATTAAAGCATGATCTGAAAGGGTTCTGAGCGGATCTGTTGCTCTGGTGAACAGCCTCCGTCCAGCAGGGGGCAGCAGTAAACCTGTGTTTCTGTTTCCAGACTCTATGACGGTGCAGAGAGGGAAGAAGCTCAGCATCTCCATCCAGGAACACATGGCCATCGACGTCTGCCCTGGTCCAATCAGACCCATCCGACAGATCTCCGCCTACTTCCCCCGCCTCTCCCCCACCTCTACCAACCCCGCCCTGTCTCCTACCCCCGCCCCCTCTCCTGTGGCCCTCAGCCCCCCCGCCGGGGCGACGGGCGGGGCCCACCTGCTGTCGCCCCAGCGGGCCCATGGCTGGTGGGGCGGCGGCTCGTCGTCCCAGAACAGCAGCGTGGAAACGTCGGTGGAGATCCACAGCGATGACAGCGACGACTGCAGTGAGCCTCGCTGGCGGCATGCGTCTGTCTGTGGCGTCTGTGTTGTTCGTGAGGTCAGAGGTCATCCCACTGCTCCTGCATGCTGCCCCAGAAACATCTCTTCACACATTGAACCAGCAGGGCACAACTTTAAAGTGACAGTGTGTAGTTTTTGCAGTACATCTTTGAAAACAGCCATTAAAATATTATTTAATAATAATCACGTAAAGCACATTAATTGCAAAATATTGGCGATATTGTAAAATACGACTTTAAAAATCAGTTTTAAAATACATAGGCGCGGGTCCTCTTTTCAGGGGCAAGCCATATTAGATGACGTCTTTACTTCTACAGGAGCCCGGATGGACAAAGCGCACGGAACACGCCCGCTATTAAAACGTTGATTTCCCCTCAAAATGCTAAAAAGTTTCTCCATAAATACATTTTTACCTCTTTGCTAGTTCCAAGCGATGAAAGAGAGACTGATGTGCTCGTCATGTTGCTGCAAATAGATCATTCTCAGGGAAAACAGAACTAGTTGGACCTCCGTTGTTGAGTTTATTACTCCAAGACACAGATACCGCATGCTTGGGATAATTTAGGTATGCACTGCCCCCTACTGGCCGAAAATTACACACTGTGACTTTAAGACCTTTTTAAGACGATTTATATTAACATTTAATACCTATATCCCGGTCCTATAAGGCAAAGAAAACCATAATCCTTGCACTTGTGATGAAAAAAGTAGCTCTGAGTAAAAAAACAGCTGAGCAGGAAAGTTTGTTGACCGTGGTGTGGTGTGAACAGGTGGAGCAGCGGATAGTGGCCGTTAACCAGGCGTAAGCGTTTGGTCTTCTGGAAGCTTCTCCCTGTTACACGTCTACAATATTTATAGCGTCAGGCACTAGACACTTATTTGTGAATAAAATTCTGTAATATTTCATAAGTCCAAATATTTTCAGATGAATTTCATCCTTACCTTCAGGGCTCACAAAATATTATAAATATTTGTGTTTCTGAGATTTAACCCCCTTAATACCAGATGTTGTGTTAAAAAGCTGCACTGTGAAAAAACGAAAGAGAAAAATCGAATATTTTGGGGCGTTTTATGACCAAAGGACTTGTTTTTGGGCTGAATTGTCACAGTCTTTGGGTGTCAAAAGAGGACATAAAAACATTTTGGGTTTGATTTGTATTTTTTGTGTAAGCTCATATTTTCTAAAAACGTGACATATTTACCCCTCGTGCACAAAAAAATGCTCAAACAAAATTTCATATAGAAATATCATACTTAGCTTCAGTACTCACAAAATATAATAAAAATGTTTGTGTGTTTTTGAAATGTAACCCCTTTACAGAGCAAGTTACCCCACTACTAGTTCTAGAGTTCAACTCCGGCCACATTTACTGCATAAATGCCTCCAAATGAGGCGTCGCCTGGCAGAGCAGCGAGGTGGGTGGGGACTAGATTTGACAAGAAGAGGAATCCAAATCAGTTTTATTACACAAATTAAATGTTCAAATACAGAGTCTCTGGATCAGTTCACAAAGTCTGATTGACATTTTCTAACAGCACATTTTTAAGGCTAAGAGAGTAGTATCATTAACATTTATGTGAGGATGCCGCTGTTTCCACATAAGATGTGATCTTGGGGTTTTAACTTTGTTTTCATATGAATGAACCTTCACAGGTCAGCACAGTTCAATAAACCTGCAGGATTTAAATAGGATTTAGAGTTGGGAGGATGTCGGGGAACACTGGTTTATGAGGCGAGACAATAATCATAATAATAATAACACTTTATTTCAGACCCAGGGGGATCCATATCACAATAAAAACTACAGGACAATGTGAAAAAAACAAAAAACACATTTAAGTATATACACTACCAAGAATCAACATTTAACATACAGACAAGTTCACCAATGGTTCCACAGTCTAGAAGATACATTTCCCTTACATCTGCTTTTGCTGATCAGGGATTGGGACTAAACCAGGGTTAAGATTAACGGACTCTCACTGAGTTGCTAATTTATATGAAGATTCAGACACAAATCAGGATCACATGGTTTCCTGCCTCACCTGGCAAACAAACAATAAACCTCCAGACTCAGAATAACTGTCTCAACCAGTTAGTATGAGTACAAAAATACGCCCAAAGTTTTGTTTTTTTACTAGAGTTTCTATGTTAACTAAGCTTAAGCAATCAGTCGCAAAGAATAATGATAATCAGAGAAATTGATTTCTTACAACGAGATAGCGGCGCTTCTGCAGCGCCACACACAGGCAGAAAGATGCAGAACAAAAGCAGGTCGAGCTCCACTGCCTCAGAGGGGGGGCAGTGATGGGGCTGAATGTTTCTCTGCACCTCCTTCACCAGAGGAAAGGGAGGAAGAGGAGACGAGCGGCGCTGAACATGAAGGTTCGCGAGTCTCCAGCTCGCTATGGAGGCGTGGCCCAGAATGAGCTTATTTTATCCTCCACAGCAGCAGGACGACTAACAAAGCCTGCTTCACGTTCAACTGCAGTGTAAAGTTTAAACCCAAGGAGGGCGCTCCACTTAATGTTTTTGGTTCATAATGAATGTTTTTACTAAAATAGCAACAATAATGACCAGACATGTAGACGGCATGCTCATTTTTATATTCTCAGCAACAAAAAGCTGATTTAAACTATTTTATGTCAGATCTGATCTCTGAGATGATTTGGAACAAAATAATCCTTATTGTCCCGCAAAGGAGGAACTCGGCTCTAACAGCAGCAAAGTGGCAGATAATAAAAGCGTTTAGATTTCATCTGTATCGGTTGTGTCTCATCATTTATTCTGGTTCTGGTCCGGTTCCCTGATCGAAGCAAACTGCTGCTTCTCAGCACAGAGAAACCGACCCGGCTGTCTGCATCAGTGTGGACCCGGTCTGGTGTTTGTTCCCACAGGGTTCTGAAACTTCTAGACGTGTTCCTGCTGAGGAACACCTGGTTCAGGTTCTCCAGAGTCTGACCAGCCGAGAACTGGACCCAGCAGAGAACATCTTCTGTTCTGGTCTCATGAGATGTTAGTTTGGTGTTCCTCCATGGTTTAATGTCGTTCTTCCTTCCTCAGTGTTTGGGTTCCTCTGTTCTGCGGGTTCCCCCTGTTACGTCTCTGTTGGGTCTAAAACTGTGACTCGTTGAGACTGGTGTGTCAGTGGGTGATGTTTCTTTGTCTCTAATGAGCAGCTTCAGGTTGATGGGAGTCTGGAGGAAGAGGAGGAGGAGGAGGAGGAGGAGGAAGGGGAGGAGGAGGAGTCTGGATCCTAGCAGAACGTCACCCAGTCTTTGATCAGCTCTCAGTGAAACCTGGAGGGTTTTTCTCTCTGATCGCTGCAGATGTTCCAGATGTTTCTGTGGTTCCGTGTAGAGAACAGCAGCAGCATGAAACCTGACTGCTCAACCGGACCACCAGAACCGCCTCAGCCCCGGATCGTCTTCTGGTCAGAGGCGACGTTTTCAGACCTCCTGGACCCGGTACCAGACGGGTTCTCTACTAGAATAATGATGGTTCTGACCCGGTGAAACCTCCAGAACCCTCTGGGTCTACTCAGTTTCTCCACCCTGCAGATTTCCAACCAATCAGAGTCTAGAGTGAAGTCCAACAGATGTGGTTCTGACCCGGCTTGACATCCTGTCTGGGTTTCTCCCGTCTGATAAAAGTCCTGCTGCTGTTTTCAGGTTTTTAGTCATAAAAATTGAGAAATTAAAGATTTATTGCAAGTTAAAAAGCAACGTCCTGTTCAGACGAGCTTTTCATGTGGTGCTGCGACACAGACTGCTGCAGCCGCTCCTCTACAGAACTTTCCTTCAGCTCCACAGAGGTTAGATAAAAAGCCTCTGATTTAAATTCTTTCCTTGGACGCCAGAACAGAACCGCTTCATGGCTGAACACATCACTGCAGGTTGTTTGGGATTTTACAGGATTAATCGGCATTTTTAAGGTTTCTAGACTTTTACAATATCTTTTTGGTATTTATGGAGGTTTTAAGAGACAGTTTTTAGAGCTTCTTAAACGTTACTGGAGGTTTTTAGACGTTGCTGGGGTTTTTAGGGGACTTTTAGAGCTTCCTGGAGGTCTTGAGAGGTTTTTAGATGTTTGTGGAGGTTTTTACTTTTTCTTTAGAGATTTTTACATGTTTCTGGAAGTTATTTTTACAGGTTTTCAGATATTTCTTGTGGTGTTAGAGTTTTTTTTTAGATGTTTTTGGATGGATTTAGTTATTTTTTTAAATATATTTCCTCAGCCTTTTGAAGCTTTCTAGATATCTCTGGCGGCTCTGAAGGTATTTAGACATTTCTAGATATTTTAAATGGTTTTTGGAGTTTTTTGATGGTTTCTAAAGGTTTCTGGAGGCAGGTTTCCTTGAAGCTCCTCGGCCCTGCTACAGTTTCTAGCAGCTTGTAGTTGAACGTTTAAACACAGAGTTGTGTAATGGAGGGTTTATTTAGGAAGCGATGGCTGAAACAGGTTCCTGATCTGTGAATCATCCTGTCTGCTCTTATATAAGAACTCTGCAGAACATCAGGCTGATCTGCTGCAGGTTTCTGTGTTTGTGTGGACACGTTTGCTCTGGCTTTAGGAGGATTTAGCCTGTCAGCGTAGGATGCGTTTGGAGATCCTGCTTCACTAAATGGGATTGTGACTTTCTGAATGCACTCCTGCATGCGCTGCGTTGTTCTGGCTGGCTGTGAATTCTTCCTGCCCACTGATGCGGCGCCTGGAAATCCAGCTGTTTCACTGAGTTATGCTAATCTTCTGCTTCCTCTGTGTTTCCTCAGCAGCTCTGGGAACGCTGGAGTTCGAGCTGAGATACGACCAGAGCTCCAGCGAGCTGCACTGCACCATCCTCCGGGCCAAGGTGAGCAAACAGCAGCTTGGAGGAGAACCAGGAGCTTCATCAGACCTCCATGGCTCCAGGGTTCCTCCTGCTGGAGATGCCTGGCTGTCCCTCCTAGTACATGATGGACGGTAGATGTTAGAATAAAAACGCCTCATCAACGTCAGGAACGCTCCAGCAGACGGTTCTAATCCAGAACCTTCATCCATCAGCAGCTGGTAGAACCTGATGAAGCAAAGATCTCTGTGGAGAACCTTCATCCAGCTTTTTTTCAGTTAGATTATTTTAATGTTGGAGGATCATAATTAGTCTCTTAATCACCACAATTTAATCTCATTATTTAAAGTAATAAAATAAAAACTCTGAAGGAGGAATAATTAATGTAATCAAGGTTTTTATCACCAATCAGCCTGAAAATCATTTCAGATGATTTTGATGATGCAAAAAAATAAAAAAACGAAACTAGGATTCATTCTGCAGTCCTGCTGCAGCGCCCCCTAATGGCTTCCTGTCAGAACCTCTTCGACTGAACAGATTAAATCATTTTTTATATGCTTCTGCATGTGGGTCATATTTCCTGACAAATATGACCCCAGCCTTCCTGGTACATCCTCCCAGTACATATTCCCAGTGAATCCTCCCAGTGCATCCTCCCAGTGCATCCTCCCAGTGCATCCTCCCAGTGCATCCTCCCAGTGCATCCTCCCAGTACATCCTCCCAGTGCATCGTGCATCCTCCCAGTGCATCCTCCCAGTACATCCTCCCAGTACATATTCTCCCAGTGCATTTGTGTTGTGTCCTCCCAGTACATCCTCCCAGTGCATCCTCCCAGTGTATCCTCCCAGTGCATCCTCCCAGTGCATCCTCCCAGTGCATCCTCCCAGTGCATCCTCCCAGTGTATCCTCCCAGTGCATCCTCCCAGTGCATCCTCCCAGTACATCCTCCCAGTGCATCCTCCCAGTGCATCCTCCCAGTACATCCTCCCAGTGCATCGTGCATCCTCCCAGTGCATCCTCCCAGTACATCCTCCCAGTAATATTCTCCCAGTGCTCCTCCCAGTACATCCTCCCAGTGCATCCTCCCAGTGCATCCTCCCAGTACATCCTCCCAGTGCATCGTGCATCCTCCAGTGATCCTCCCAGTACATCCTCCCAGTACATATTCTCCCAGTGCATCCTCCCAGTACATCCTCCCAGTGCATCCTCCCAGTGCATCCTCCCAGTACATCCTCCCAGTGCATCGTGCATCCTCCCAGTGCATCCTCCCAGTACATCCTCCCAGTACATATTCTCCCAGTGCATCCTCCCAGTACATCCTCCCAGTGCATCCTCCCAGTGCATCCTCCCAGTACATCCTCCCAGTGCATCGTGCATCCTCCCAGTGCATCCTCCCAGTACATCCTCCCAGTACATATTCTCCCAGTGCATCCTCCCAGTACATCCTCCCAGTGCATCCTCCCAGTGCATCCTCCCAGTACATCCTCCCAGTGCATCGTGCATCCTCCCAGTGCATCCTCCCAGTACATCCTCCCAGTACATATTCTCCCAGTGCATCCTCCCAGTACATCCTCCCAGTGCATCCTCCCAGTGCATCCTCCCAGTACATCCTCCCAGTGCATCGTGCATCCTCCCAGTGCATCCTCCCAGTACATCCTCCCAGTACATATTCTCCCAGTGCATCCTCCCAGTACATCCTCCCAGTGCATCCTCCCAGTGCATCCTCCCAGTACATCCTCCCAGTGCATCGTGCATCCTCCCAGTGCATCCTCCCAGTACATCCTCCCAGTACATATTCTCCCAGTGCATCCTCCCAGTACATCCTCCCAGTGCATCCTCCCAGTGCATCCTCCCAGTACATCCTCCCAGTGATCCTCGTCATCCTCCAGTCTCCTCCAGTCATCTCCCAGTCATCTCCCAGTCATCGTGCATCTCCCAGTGCATCCTCCAGTACATCCTCCCAGTACATATCCTCCCAGTGCATCCTCCAGTACATCCTCCCAGTGCATCCTCCCAGTGCATCCTCCCAGTGCTTCTCCCAGTGCATCCTCCCAGTACATCCTCCCAGTGCATCCTCCCAGTGATCCTCCCAGTGCATCCTCCCAGTACATCCTCCCGTGCATCCTCCCAGTGCATCCTCCAGTACATCCTCCCAGTGCATCCTCCCAGTGCATCCTCCAGTACATCCTCCCAGTGCATCCTCCCAGTGCATCCTCCCAGTGCATCCTCCCAGTACATCCTCCCAGTGCATCCTCCCAGTGCATCCTCCCAGTACATCCTCCCAGTGCATCCTCCCAGTGCATCCTCCCAGTGAATCCTCCCAGTGCATCCTCCCAGTGCATCCTCCCAGTACATCCTCCCAGTGCATCCTCCCAGTGCATCCTCCCAGTACATCCCAGACTCCTGGTATGTGTCCCATCCTGCAGGTCTCAGCCTGCTTAGAGAAGTTAGTAGTGATGGGGATGTGAAGCCTTTTGAACCACCAAGCCTTTTTTTAGTATTGAAATTTTTTTACGGTTTGATGCTTCAGAACTCTGTGAGGACATCTGCTGGTAAATGTTTGTATTGCACTGTATTGTTTCCAGCCACTGTTGAAGATGAACGATGGATTTAACTTTACGGACAAATAAAGCATTTAAAAGTCTCCCCAGGACCATATGATAAACTATTTTTTGCATTGTAACATTACATAAAATTATTGTTCTTGGTGTGAATACTTCATTATTCATGGAAAGATATGAATAAAGGAGTGCTTCACAAATATCTTCATACATTTCAATAATGAAAATGTAGAGTTGATCAACTGTGGGTGACTGTGGCTCAGTGGTCGAGTAGTAGTAGTAGTAGTAGTAGTAGTAGTAGTAGTACTGGTAGAGTAGTTGGCTTGCAATCAGAGGGTCGTAGGTTCAATTCCAGCTTCCTCCAGTCACATGTCGATGTGCTCCTGGGCAAGGCACTTAAACCCCAAATTCTACATCGTCCTACCGAGCCATGTTGGGTGTCGGTGTATGAATGTGGGTTCAATGTAAAGCGCTTTGAGTGGTCAGTAAGACAGTAAGACTCCAGTCCATTTATCATTGTGTCCTCACTAATGTAGCTAACTACTGTGGTGCCCAACTGACTTATGAATGCAACCAATATTATTTAAGATGATTTATCAGTGTTTGTTCAGTTAGAAATATGTTCTTCTGAGCAGTGTATATATGTTGGACTTGGTGAGGGTGCTTGTGAACAGGTGGTTGTGCTTGATGACAATATGGGGATCAAATGTCATTTTTATTCAGAAACAATTTGTTTAACAGTTGTAGGGCTGAGCTTGTTCCTTTTTTTACTGACAACTTCACCAGCTTTGGAAAAAAAACGGTCTCACAGGGAACAGAGGATGATGGGATGCACAAAGCTTCCCTGGGCAGTACATATAAATTAGGGTACACATGTTTGTGTTTTGCCCATATTTAAGTGGGTCCTCCCCTCTGCGAATGTTTGGCTCCAAAGAAATCTCTGGACCTCGACTGTGGCTTTTGCTGGGGCACTCGTCACCTTTCTCTTCTCAGAGACCTGGCTATCCAGCAAATCCCACAGGCCAGTCCCTGAAATGATCAAAAACAAGCTGTTAGAAAAGGACGTTATATGCATGAAAACTAAGCAGTTAACTGATGATTCTGCTGATGAGGAAGCTGATGGTGGTGGTGGTGGATTAAGGGTTGTGCTGCTGTTTCGTGGCACATTTGGCGGTCAGTCTCTTTACCACATTTTCTGAATTTGTAGCATCACAAAACCCCAACACCTTGAATCTGGGGTCCAGAAGAGTGGCTAGAGAATGTTGGCTGGCTGTCTCGTAGTGGCTGAGCGTGTCATACTGGGAGGATGTACTGGGAGGATGCACTGGGAGGATGCACTGGGAGGATGCACTGGGAGGATGTACTGGGAGGATGTACTGGGAGGATGTACTGGGAGGATGCACTGGGAGGATGCACTGGGAGGATGCACTGGGAGGATGTACTGGGAGGATGTACTGGGAGGATGTACTGGGAGGATGCACTGGGAGGATGCACTGGGAGGATGCACTGGGAGGATGTACTGGGAGGATGTACTGGGAGGATGTATTGGGAGGATGTACTGGGAGGATGCACTGGGAGGATGTACTGGGAGGATTCACTGGGAATACGTATTGGGAGGATGCACAGGGAGGATGTACTGGGAGGATGTACTGGGAGGATGTACTGGGAGGATGTACTGGGAGGATGTACTGGGAGGATGTACTGGGAGGATGTACTGGGAGGATGCACTGGGAGGATGTACTGGGAGGATGTACTGGGAGGATGTATTGGGAGGATGTACTGGGAGGATGCACTGGGAGGATGTACTGGGAGGATGTACTGGGAGGATGTATTGGGAGGATGTACTGGGAGGATGCACTGGGAGGATGCACTGGGAGGATGTACTGGGAGGATGTACTGGGAGGATGTACTGGGAGGATGTACTGGGAGGATGCACTGGGAGGATGCACTGGGAGGATGTACTGGGAGGATGTACTGGGAGGATGTACTGGGAGGATGTACTGGGAGGATGTACTGGGAGGATGTACTGGGAGGATGCACTGGGAGGATGCACTGGGAGGATGTACTGGGAGGATGTACTGGGAGGATGTACTGGGAGGATGCACTGGGAGGATGCACTGGGAGGATGCACTGGGAGGATGTACTGGGAGGATGCACTGGGAGGATGCACTGGGAGGATGCACTGGGAGGATGTACTGGGAGGATGTACTGGGAGGATGACAGGCTGAGCGTCATCAGCTGTAAAATGTTACAGCACAGTTTACTAGCCACTACGCCCCTGACCTTCCTCTGCTTTAGGTGATACTGTGCCTCAGCATACGTATTAATGGTATTAGTTTTCACCCTGACACAGATTTCTCAGCAGACAGCTCTACAGTTGCTTCTTTAAAAGGTGACAATACCTCAAGGCATTCAGAGATGGCATCGTTTTCTGCAGAGGTCAGGGGAGCCACATCCGTATGTAGGGACACCAGAGCTGCACCTACTGGTTCACGCTGCTCATAAAGCCTGGACAACATGTCGAAGGTGCTGTTCCATTTTGTGTCCACTTCCTGAATCAGTTTATGGACACGAAAAGCAATCTCTCTCTGGCCAAAGAACCGGTCCGAAAGTAGGCAGAAATCTTCCTGGTCTTGCCCCTCATGTCCTCAAAACCAGGGGTCAAATCTAGTGCCTTCCTGACAGCTAGATCCAGCACATGTGTGAAACAGTGACTGAGCCTCACATCCAAATTATTGGCACATGCCGGCATGTTTGCAGCACCATCCGTCACATAAGTTTGGCCCGAATGCTTCATTCTTCCATCACAGTAGTGAAGACTTCAGCTATGTTAGCAGCTGAATGTTTCTCTGGAAACTTCCCGACAGTAACACTGAAGTAAACTCGTCACTTTGACCAATGAGATGGCAGGTGATTGTAAGGTAGGCATCCATGTGAACAGATGTCAGACTAACTGCATGTGATTTCTGAATGATCTCCTTGGCCTTCTGTCTCCTATCAGCCATGCTATTCAGTGTCTGGCGTGATGGAAGGACATAAGTGGGATCTAAAAGGCTGACAAAGAATCCTGTCATCCACATTACTAAATGGCTTTACATCATTAACAATCCTATTCACCAGGGCTTCATCAATGTTGTCCTTTCTGCTGTCTACAATACAACAAAAACAAATTAATACAACGATGATGTGACATAAACACACATAGTGACACGCGCAAGTGGAGAATTAGTCATTTACTCTGACTGCTGGCTGCAGCTCGAGCAGAAGTGTCATTCTTGGCACGAAAGAGCCTCAACATTCATGAGCTGTTATTGTAAGCCAGTTGTTTGTTACAAATAACACATGTTATTTAAACCGTGACTTTTTATGGGATAAGTGAGAAAATATTATATTTAATTTACACCTATTCACATTGTCGACATATTCAAATATTATACTTTTCACATTTTTACTGCATTTCTTCCTCCTTCCTAATACTTATAGCTATATTTATGTATCCTTTTATATAAATAGAGTGATAAAATGATACAAATTTCACACAAAAAGGATAGTCCACTGTTTTTTCAAATAGAATATTCTCAACCAAACTGAAAAGCTCACCAATAATTATATGAATTAATAATAAAGGGAAAAAATATCAAACCAAACTATAATTTTTTTAAATTAGAAGTAATGACAAATTGTCTACAGTATGAAGCTAGTAGTACTACTTAGTAAGAAGTATCTCACTAGACCATATACACCTAATATATTTGGAGTGATTAAATTGAAAAATTCCTACATCTCAGAACGCCTCTGCTTGCAGCAGGTCAGTGTTAACTCACCCCAACTCAGTGTTTTATGTGCCAATACTGGAAGAACCCCAAACCGAGCGTCTCTGTTTGGGACGCTTTAGAGATTTAAAACGACGTCTGAAGCGTCACGTGGGTGGGTGTGTGAAACGGGGCTACGAATGTCATTGGTCACGTGACCATCAGCAAACGAATCAAACTGCGACACACTGCTTTACATTGCAGTGGTTCGAATCTCTGGTGTAACGTAACAGAGAGAGTCAGCAACAACAGGCTCACAGTTCCAAGCCCTAAAAGCTATTTTATGAAAAGTATTCTATACGGAGGCAATACTGAGTGGAATTCACTCCCATGCGGTATCAGGGATATCCAAAATTATAACATTTTTAAGAAGACCATAAAACAAATTCTAATGTCTTAAAAAATCTATTTTTTTGTTCTGATTTCTGTCATTGAATAAGAGGCTGGGTGTATCCCACACTGCAGCGCCTGTATGGATTTATCTGGCGGCCAGCATTGGGTGGTTTTTACAGCTTTAAATGCTTTAAAAATGTTTAAAATAGACAGTTTTTTTTATTCACATGCATTAATTGTATTTTAATATTGTGGACCCCAGGAAGACTAGCAACCACTGCTGTGGAAACTAATGGGAATCCAAATGAAATGATAAACATCAGTAGAAGTTAGTGTCTCTGCTCATGAAGACAGGTCAGCTCTGTCTGAGGTCAGGGGGTTTGGATGTAGCATGCTGTGGGCTCTGCTGTAGAAGAACCCCGGCTGGTGTCACATGATCTGCTGCTGTGGTTTCAGGGTCTGAAGCCGATGGACTTCAACGGTTTAGCTGATCCGTACGTCAAGCTGCACCTGCTGCCTGGAGCCAGCAAGGTGAGAATCTGCCGTCCAGACGGAGTTAGAAGACAACCTTCATTCAGGTTGGATGGAAAACAGCTGAAAGACTCTCAGCCTGATTTATCGTCCACCTGCTAGCTGTCCAACATCAGACGTGTGGACACTGGGACTATAGCCAGAACTGGAGGATTTAGTTGGATCAGAACTTCTCTGCAATGACACTCCAAGATGTCTAACAGGTTCTCAACACATCTCTACACGTCTGTCTGTCCTTCCATGTCTCTGTGTTTTAGGCCAACAAGCTGAAGACGAAGACGATCAGAAACTCTCTGAATCCCGTCTGGAACGAGACGCTAACCTACTTCGGGATCACGGAGGAGGACATGCACAGGAAGACGCTCAGGTGTGTCAGAGACCAGGACTAATTCATGTCTGGTTAGTGGGACGTCCACCTGGAGACATTAATCAAGCTGAGGGACGTCCTCACCTTTCATTCATTTCATGCTCAGGATGAAGTTTGGCTTCTTACGGCAGATTATCTGATTCTTCACCTGTTTTAGTAGAATGGCGTGATAAATATCGAGGAACCGTAGCAGAACCGTAGCAGAACTGTAGGAGAACCGTAGGAGAACCGAA
The DNA here is from genome assembly GCA_028564705.1 of Apricaphanius iberus. Taxonomy (NCBI): domain Eukaryota; kingdom Metazoa; phylum Chordata; class Actinopteri; order Cyprinodontiformes; family Aphaniidae; genus Apricaphanius; species Apricaphanius iberus. Next base: position 28,900 of record JAPXFQ010001647.1, read on the forward strand.
GCAGAACCGTAGGAGAACCGTAGGAGAACCGTAGCAGAACCGTAGGAGAACCGTAGCAGAACCGTAGGAGAACCGTAGCAGAACCATAGCAGAACCATAGCAGAACCATAGCAGAACCGTAGGAGAACCGAAGCAGAACCGTAGCAGAACCATAGCAGAACCGTAGGAGAACCGAAGCAGAACCGTAGCAGAACCGTAGGAGAACCGAAGCAGAACCGTAGCAGAACCATAGCAGAACCGTAGGAGAACCGAAGCAGAACCGTAGCAGAACCGTAGCAGAACCATAGCAGAACCGTAGGAGAACCGAAGCAGAACCGTAGCAGAACCATAGCAGAACCGTAGGAGAACCGAAGCAGAACCGTAGCAGAACCATAGCAGAACCGTAGGAGAACCGAAGCAGAACCGTAGCAGAACCGTAGGAGAACCGAAGCAGAACCGTAGCAGAACCGTAGCAGAACCATAGCAGAACCGTAGGAGAACCGAAGTAGAACCGTAGCAGAACCGTAGCAGAACCATAGCAGAACCGTAGGAGAACCGAAGCAGAACCGTAGCAGAACCATGGCAGAACCGTAGGAGAACCGAAGCAGAACCGTAGCAGAACCGAAGCAGAACCGTAGCAGAACCGTAGCAGAACCATAGCAGAACCGTAGGAGAACCGAAGTAGAACCATAGCAGAACCGTAGCAGAACCATAGCAGAACCGTAGGAGAACCATAGCAGAACCGTAGGAGAACCATAGCAGAACCGTAGGAGAACCGTAGGAGAACCGTAGCAGAACCATAGCAGAACCGTAGGAGAACCGTAGCAGAACCATAGCAGAACCGTAGGAGAACCATAGCAGAACCGTAGCAGAACCGTAGGAGAACCGTAGCAGAACCATAGCAGAACCGTAGGAGAACCGTAGCAGAACCATAGCAGAACCGTAGGAGAACCATAGCAGAACCGTAGCAGAACCGTAGGAGAACCGTAGCAGAACCATAGCAGAACCGTAGGAGAACCGAAGCAGAATCGTAGCAGAACCGTAGCAGAACCGTAGGAGAACCGTAGCAGAACCATAGCAGAACCGTAGGAGAACCGAAGCAGAATCGTAGCAGAACCGTAGCAGAACCGTAGGAGAACCGTAGCAGAACCATAGCAGAACCGTAGGAGAACCTTTCTGTTCCTCCATAGGGAAGATTTACTTTCTTCTATCCTCTGTTTTCCATCACTGTTCACAGACCTCCATATCTCACCCATCAGAACCACCAGAACCCCGATCCAGAGTCCAACCAGGTCACAGGACCCGACAAAGTTCTGGTTCTGATCTCTTTCTACAGTTTATTTTTGAGGAATTTTTCCAGATCTTCCCCAGAATCTCTATCTTAAAACGATCCTGGTTCTGACCCAGTGAAATCTCCAGAACCTTCTGGGTTTAACAAGGTTCTCCATCCAATCATAGCTGGTTCTGTCTGCTACTACTGGAGGTTTCTGACCAATCAGAGCCCAGAGACACACCCATTTCCACTGATGGATTCTGGAGGAACTGGACCTGCGGTTCTGATGCTTCCTGATTCTGCTCCTTATAAGCAGCAGTCACCATAGCAACCAGTGACTCAGTATTTTCTGAGTGGTTCTGAAATCCCTGACCCAAACTGGGCCAACAGAACCAAGCTGGAGTAAACCGGTTTCTGTTGAAGTTCTGCTTTATTTCTCCACCTGGTTCTCCCACTGTTCCAAGGTTCTCCTGTTTCCTCTGACCGTGTTCTGTTAAAGGTTCTGACCCGGGTGTTGACTGCTGCATGTTCTGCTCAGGTTGACCGTCTGTGATGAGGACAAACTGACGCATAATGAGTTGATTGGAGAGTCGCGGGTCCCTTTGAAACGGGTCAGACCGAACCAGAACAAACACTTCCACACCTGCCTGGAGCATCCGCCGCCGGTAAGAAACCCAGCATGTTCTCCTCCCTCTGACCCACTAATTGTTGTTAAGTTACGCAAGACGAATAAAGGTTTAGGAACCGGTTCTGTTGGTACCTCCTGATGAATATGTAGTGTCCTCATCGGCAACAGAACCTGAACTGTGTAACGGGAGAATAGAGAGAAGAAAGGAAGATGGCTACTGGGGTTCTGTCCACATGACATGAGTTTAGTCATTGAGGCAGATACTCTATCATACTGAGCCTGGTTCTGGTTCTGATGCAGGGTTCTTCCTGTTCTTTCTCTCCACTGTTGGTCCAGGAGGAATAAACGCTGCCAGTCGATGGCTGGATTCTTTATGTAAAACCTTTTAACTGACAAATGTTTGGATTTTAAAAAAATTATTTTTCTTATAAAGCGCTTTGAGTCGACATCTGCTGTGAACTGGTGCTATAGAAATAAAGTGAACTGATCAATGAACTGAGTAGTTTAAGGTCTCATTTAAGAACAGCAGATTTCCAGTCTGGTTATTTTACTGACTGAATCCTGTGCATGTTGGAAACAGTCAGTAACAGATCCAGGACTGAATTTGCATCAAACATCCTCACATTGTTCTATTCCTCCAGCTGCCGTCCCCCACCGCCATGGGTGAAGCCCTCAGAGGAATATCCTGCTACCTGAGAGAGGTAAGCACATTTACACGGAACACAAACTGGTAGAAAACCAGAAGGTAACCAGAACTAAACTGGTAGAAAACTAGAACTAAACTGGTAGAAAACTAGAACTAAACTTGAAGGAAACCGGACTGTAACCAGAACTAAACTGGTAGAAAACTAGAACTAAACTGGTAGAAAACTAGAACTAAACTGGTAGAAACCTAGAACTAAACTGGTAGAAAACTAGAACTAAACTTGTAGGAAACCGGATTGTAACCAGAACTAAACTTGTAGAAAACCGGAATGTAACCAGGACTAAACTGTTAGAAAACCGGAATGTAACCAGGACTAAACTGGTAGAAAACTAGGACTAAACTGGTAGAAAACCAGGTCTAAACTGGTAGAAAACCAGAACTAAACGAGTAGAAAACCAGAACTAAACGGGTAGAAAACCAGAACTAAACTGCTAGAAAACCAGAACTAAACTGGTAGGAAACCAAAACTAAACTAGTAGGAAACCAAAACTGAACTAGTAGTAAACCAAAACTAAACTGGTAGGAAACCAGATCTAAACTTGTAGAAAACTAGAACTAAACTGGTAGAAACCTAGAACTAAACTGGTAGAAAACTAGAACTAAACTGGTAGAAAACCAGAATGTAACCAGGACTAAACTGGTAGAAAACCGGAATGAAACCAGAACTAAACTGGTAGAAAACCAGAACTAAACTGGTAGAAAACCAGAATGTAACCAGAACTAAACTAATAGAAAACTAGAACTAAACTGGTAGAAAACTAGAACTAAACTGGTAGAAAACTAGAACTAAACTAATAGAAAACTAGAACTAAACTGGTAGAAAACTAGAACTAAACTGGTAGAAACCTAGAACTAAACTGGTAGAAAACCAGAACTAAACTGGTAGAAAACCGGAATGTAACCAGAACTAAACTGTTAGAAAACCGGAATGTAACCAGAACTAAACTGGTAGAAAACCAGGTCTAATCTGGTAGAAAACCAGAACTAAACTGGTAGAAAACCAGAACTAAACTGGTAGGAAACCAAAACTAAACTAATAGGAAACCAAAACTAAATTAGTAGGAAACCAAAACTAAACTGGTAGGAAACCAGATCTAAACTTGTAGAAAATCAGAACTAAACTGGTAGAAAACCAGAATGTAACCAGGACTAAACTGGTAGAAAACCGGAATGAAACCAGAACTAAACTGGTAGAAAACCAGACCTAAACTGGTAGAAAATCAGAACTAAACTGGTAGAAAACCAGGTCTAAACTGGTAGAAAACCAGGTCTAAACTGGTAGAAAACCTGGTCTAAACTGGTAGGAATCCAGAACTAAACTGGTAGAAAACTAGGACTAAACTGATAGAAAACTAGAACTATACTGGTGGAAAACCAAAACTAAACTGGTAGGAAAGCAAAACTAAACTGGTAGAAAACTAGGACTAAACTGGTAGAAACCTAGAACTATACTGGTAGAAAACTAGAACTAAAATGGTAGAAAACCGGAATGAAACCAGAACTAAACTGGTAGAAAACCAGAATGTAACCAGGACTAAACTGGTAGAAAACCAGAACTAAACTGGTAGAAAACCAGAACTAAACTGGTAGAAACCTAGAACTAAACTGGTAGAAACCTAGAACTAAACTGGTAGAAAACTAGAACTAAACTGGTAGAAAACCAGAATGTAACCAGGACTAAACTGGTAGAAAACCGGAATGAAACCAGAACTAAACTGGTAGAAAACCAGAATGTAACCAGAACTAAACTAATAGAAAACTAGAACTAAACTGGTAGAAAACTAGAACTAAACTGGTAGAAAACTAGAACTAAACTGGTAGAAAACTAGAACTAAACATGTAGGAAACCGGAATCTAACCAGAACTAAACTGGTAGAAAACCGGAATGTAACCACAACTAAACTGTTAGAAAACCGAAATGTAACCAGAACTAAACTGGTAGAAAACCAGAACTAAACTGGTAGAAAACCATGTCTAATCTGGTAGAAAACCAGAACTAAACTGGTAGAAAACCAGAACTAAACTGGTAGGAAACCAAAACTAAACTAATAGGAAACCAAAACTAAACTAGTAGGAAACCAAAACTAAACTGGTAGGAAACCAGATCTAAACTTGTAGAAAATCAGAACTAAACTGGTAGAAAACCAGAATGTAACCAGGACTAAACTGGTAGAAAACCGGAATGAAACCAGAACTAAACTGGTAGAAAACCAGACCTAAACTGGTAGAAAACCAGAACTAAACTGGTAGAAACCAGGTCTAAACTGGTAGAAAACCAGGTCTAAACTGGTAGAAAACCTGGTCTAAACTGGTAGGAATCCAGAACTAAACTGGTAGGAAACCAGAACTAAACTGGTAGGAAACCAAAACTAAACTTGTAGAAAATCAGAACTAAACAGGTAGAAAACCAGAATGTAACCTGAACTAAACTGGTAGAAAACCAGAATGTAACCAGGACTAAACTGGTAGAAAACTAGGACTAAACTGATAGAAAACTAGAACTATACTGGTGGAAAACCAAAACTAAACTGGTAGGAAAGCAAAACTAAACTGGTAGAAAACTAGGACTAAACTGGTAGAAACCTAGAACTATACTGGTAGAAAACTAGAACTAAAATGGTAGAAAACCGGAATGAAACCAGAACTAAACTGGTAGAAAAGCAGAATGTAACCAGGACTAAACTGGTAGAAAACTAGAACTAAAATGGTAGAAAACCAGAACTAAACTGGTAGAAAACGAGAACTAAACTGGTAGAAAACCAGAACTAAACTGGTAGAAAACTAGAACTAAACTGGTAGAAAACTACAACTAAACTGGTAGGAAACCAAAACTAAACTAGTAGGAAACCAAAACTAAACTAGTAGGAAACCAAAACTAAACTGGTAGGAAACCAGATCTAAACTTGTAGAAAATCAGAACTAAACTGGTAGAAAACCAGAATGTAACCAGGACTAAACTGGTAGAAAACCGGAACTAAACTAGTAGAAAACCAGAATGTAACCAGGACTAAACTGGTAGAAAACCAGAATGTAACCAGGACTAAACTGGTAGAAAACCAGAACTAAACTGGTAGAAAACCAGAATATAACCAGGACTAGACTGGTAGAAAACCGGAACTAAACTAGTAGAAAACCAGAATGTAACCAGGACTAAACTGGTAGAAAACAGGAACTAAACTGGTAGAAAACCAGAATGTAACCAGGACTAAACTGGTAGAAAACCGAAACTAAACTGGTAGAAAACTAGAACAAAACTGGTAGAAAACTAGAACCTAACCAGGAGTAAACTGGTAGAAAACCGGGAGTAAACTGTTAGAAAACCGGGAGTAAACTGGTAGAAAACAGGAGTAAACTGGTAGAAAACCGGGAGTAAACTGGTAGAAAACCAGAATGTAACCAGGACTAAACTGGTAGAAAACCGGAACTAAACTGGTAGAGAATGAGAATGTAACCAGGACTAAACTGGTAGAAAACCGGAACTAAACTGGTAGAAAACCAGAATGTAACCAGGACTAAACTGGTAGAAAACCGGAACTAAACTGGTAGAAAACCAGAATGTAACCAGGACTTAGCTGGTAGAAAACCAGAATGTAACCAGGACTAAACTGGTAGAAAACCAGAACTAAACTGGTAGAAAACCAGAATGTAACCAGGACTAAACTGGTAGAAAACCGGAAGTAAACTGGTAGAAAACTAGAACCTAACCAGGAGTAAACTGGTAGAAAACCGGGAGTAAACTGTTAGAAAACCGGGAGTAAACTGGTAGAAAACCAGAATGTAACCAGGACTAAACTGGTAGAAAACCGAAACTAAACTGGTAGAAAACCGGAACTAAACTGGTAGAAAACTAGAACAAAACTGGTAGAAAACTAGAACCTAACCAGGACTAAGCTGGTAGAAAACCGGAACTAACCTGGTAGACTACCAGAATGTAACCAGGACTAAACTGGTAGAAACCCAGAACTAAACTGGTAGAAAACCAGAATATAACCAGGACTTAGCTGGTAGAAAACCGGAACTAAAACTAGAAAACTAGAATGTAACCAGGACTAAACTGGTAGAAAACCTGAACTAAACTGGTAGAAAACCAGAATGTAACCAGGATTAAACTGGTAGAGAACCGAAACTAAACTGGTAGAAAACCAGAATGTAACCAGGACTTAGCTGGTAGAAAACCGGAACTAAACTGGTAGAAAACTAGAATGTAACCAGGACTAAACTGGTAGAAAACCTGAACTAAACTGGTAGAAAACCAGAATGTAACCAGGATTAAACTGGTAGAGAACCGAAACTAAACTGGTAGAAAACCAGAATGTAACCAGGACACAAACTGGTAGAAAACCAGAATGTAACCAGGACTAAACTGCTAGAAAACTAGAACTAAACTGGTAGGAAACCGGAATGTAACCAGGTAGAAAACCGGAACTAAACTGGTAGAAAACCAGAATGTAACCAGGACTAAACTGGTAGAAAACCAGAACTTAACTGGTAGAAAACCCGAATGTAGCCAGGTAGAAAACCGGAACTAAACTGGTAGAAAAGCAGAATGTAACCAGGACTAAACTGGTAGAAAACCGGAACTAAACTGGTAGAAAAGCAGAATGTAACCAGGACTAAACTGGTAGAAAACCGGAACTAAACTGGTAGAAAAGCAGAATGTAACCAGGACTAAACTGTTAGAAAACCGGAACTAAACTGGTAGAAAACCAGAATGTAACCAGGACTAAACTGGTAGAAAACCGGAACTAAACTGGTAGAAAACCAGAATGTAACCAGGACTAAACTGTTAGAAAACCAGAATGTAACCAGGACTAAACTGGTAGAAAACCAGAATGTAACCAGGACTAAACTGGTAGAAAACCAGAACTTAACTGGTAGAAAACCCGAATGTAACCAGGTAGAAAACCGGAACTAAACTGGTAGAAAAGCAGAATGTAACCAGGACTAAACTGGTAGAAAACCGGAACTAAACTGGTAGAAAAGCAGAATGTAACCAGGACTAAACTGGTAGAAAACCGGAACTAAACTGGTAGAAAAGCAGAATGTAACCAGGACTAAACTGGTAGAAAACCGGAACTAAACTGGTAGAAAAGCAGAATGTAACCAGGACTTAGCTGGTAGAAAACCAGAATGTAACCAGGACTAAACTGGTAGAAAACCGGAACTAAACTGTTAGAAAACCAGAATGTAACCAGGACTAAACTGGTAGAAAACCAGAATGTAACCAGGACTAAACTGGTAGAAAACCGGAACTAAACTGGTAGAAAACTTGTCTTCTGGTAAAATCAGCTTGTTGATGTTTGGATTAATATTCAACTTTGCTGGTTTGTGATGAAAGCCGTTGGCATGGTAACAAAGTGTCTGCTGATTCTCCAATGAGAACCTGAAGAGCCGTCTGGACCCATCAGAACTCTCAGAGGATCAGGAGGTCCAGGAGGTCCAGATTTCTATTAACCTCCTGGTGTTTGTGTATTCGTCGCGTTAATGAGTCTGGAAGGCTGAGGAAGAGGAGAGGATGAAGGTCGGGGGACAGGTGGTCCCTCCTCTTCCTCCCTGTAAGTACACCCTCCGTCAGCTGTATGGATCAGATAAAATAAGTACACCCCATGACCCAGTAGCAGCCAGGCTTTGGTCCGGACCATTTCAGGAGTGTTCTGTTCCAGATCAGCGGCTGTATCTGGACCGTGGTTCTGGTGATGACCCGGTCCGATCTTCAGCTCTCATACAGACAGACCTGAACTGAATCTTGTGGTTGTAATCCCACATCATACACCTTCCATCACCCTGCTTGAGTCTTGTCCTCCATCCAGAAGCAACTCATAACCTCCAGTATGGCTTCCCGGCAGCCATGCTGGTTCAGGGTCACGACCTTTGACCTGCTAACGGAGGCCCAAATAGTCTAAGATGGAGACCTGGGGTTTCTGCTCTGACATTGGGCTGAATATGGAGATGACCTTTGACCATTCTTTTCTCTTTCACCGTGTTTCCAGACATGTAGAAGGAATTCATGTTTTCTGTGTTTTTGCAGGAGCTGATAATTCTGCAGTGTTTCATGTTTTTGGGCTCTTCCCTCCTTAGAGCAGCTCAGACGCGTACTCCGGTTTCATATTCAGGTTCTGGCAGCGACGGGAGACGTTAGAAAGCTTCTCACCACGCTCCGATTCTTTCCTTCATGTCTGGATTTGTGATCCCTGTGAGAGTCGAGCTGCTGCAGCGTCTTCACAAACATGAGAGGAAGAAGCTGTTCTGTGTCCGTCCCACTTCACTCTGACTGCCCTCATTATTCCTCCACCCTTCAACCAGCGTGAGTGAATACCAGCGGTGCTGAAGCTCCCGCTACGATGCTGAGTTTTCCTACACAAACATGGGGAACACGAACGCCTCAGCTTAGTCTAAAAAGCTGTGATATGAAACAGCATTTGTTAATGTGTTAAAGTGGACAAATGATGCTTTAATTTCTTCCTTTTTACATCTAAATCATTCATTTACTGCCCATATAAAGTGGAAATATAATTCGTTGGTCTGAATTCCTCATTATTGTAGTCAATAACTCAACAAGAATAAAGGATGACAGAAAACCTGAGGAACCTGACAAACGGTTGGTTTTCTCTGAACCAGTTAGGACTGTTTCCTCCCAGTTTGTTCTGTTTTGCCTCAATAAGCTGTGGCTACATGCTGGTTCAGAAAGAGGATGATGAGGTTAGAAAGTCTGCTTCAACGGAAAACAAAATCCTCTCAGACTGGATGGAATCTGCCGGGATTCCTTAGATAAAAAACGTTTTAGATGATTGTCTGGATGTTTGTAGTGAAATGATTCTTCTTGTAAAGTACCTTGTGATGAAGTCTGTGGAGAATCGGTACTGTAAAGATGAACTGAATACAGTGGTTCTGGTTCTGTGTGTCGGAAAAGCAGAAAGAACCATTTTCTCCACAGGTAGGTCATATTGAGACCAAACTGTTTGCAGCTTGTTTAAAACTCCTAAAATAATTAGACTTTATTCCACTAGAAGTAGATGTTTAAAACAAATAAATGGTGATGTAAAGTTATTCTATTTATTCCCAACTTTTACCATCCATAATGTCACTATTTACCAAAGATTGTACAGTTTTGCTCATTTCTATGACATTTTATGGATATGGTTTAATTTTCGCTCTTAAAAAACACAAAATTTGATTCTGGTTGCATTAAAATCATCTGGTTCCTCATACAGAAACCCCGTTCTAAAACCACCTGAATGTGCATCAGAAGCAGGATTCTGCACATGAATTCATGATGGATCAAACAGGACTCTGTGTGACTCTGTGTGCAGACAGTTCGTTGTGTTTTCAGACGGTCCTTCTTCATCTCTGTGATTCTCACACTTTTTCATGTGGGCAGATAATAGCTGCAGAGTGGAGTGAAAGCCATTATCTGAATTAGTCCTCATTATACGCTCCCTAACTGGGATCATTTCCAGAGAATTAAACCATCACGAGATGAAACAACTTCTCATTTCTCTCCATGACTTCTAAAGGACCCGTGGGAGACTCTGAACCGCAGGTTAGAACATCTCTAAGGACCTCAGGTTCCCATCAGGAACCCTCAGGATCCAATAAGGTGTGATGCTATTATTCTGTCCCACTTCCATCAGGAATGATTAATGTGCATCTTTATCTGAACTCAGGATGATCTGTTGCTGCTAGAAGCTCAGAGACTCAGATGAGGCTTCATGTAAGACGGGAGCTTTAAAGCGGATGTGGAACGATTCCCTGGAATAGATTAGATAAGGACATATTTTCTGTTTGTCGAAGACTAAACCTCCAAAAAAACAAAAAAATCTGTTAGCTCAACTAAATTTCAATGTCTTTAGATTAAAGCATTTTACATTTTAATAACCTTCCTTCCATTTATCTCTCTGATGGTTTTTATCACTGTTTAAATGTATAGATTGTTTTTTTTTGTCTGCATTGTTTCTAATTTCTACCTCTATTTCATAAAATTAATTTATTTCTGTTTCTTCTTAATGTTTCACTTCATAAATGACATCTTAGTAGTTTAGTAGGGAGATATATTGGACAGAATCTGGTGATGCGGGGGGCGATGGGACATATTCTCATAAGTAAGACTCTATTTACCGTGATTTTTAAAACGTAAAAATTTAACCGTATTTAAACGGATCCATAAACACTCCAACGTTTTTTATCCACTTTTATTACCAGATTCTAAATCAAAAAGGTGAAAACGGCCTCCAACTACCAGTTATACATTTCATTTTAATACAAAATTTGCTGTCATTAATGGTTCTGTTCAAATCCTAAAATATTTATTAAAAGTAGAAATCAAAACATACAAATATTGTTACATAAAATATTGTGATATATTGGCGATATTTTCTGACATCCTCATTGTTTAGGGAGTCTTTGTGTGTGTTGGCTGCGTCATTTTTGGAAACTTTTCCTGCGTTTCAAGCTGAAACGCAGAAGTTCAGCCAGCTGGTGTTTTGATGCTTTTACCAATCAGAGCGTCTGACTGTAGTGATGTCGCCCGACGTTCTCTAGCCAACCACGATCCATCATTGTTTAAAACATCCATCCATCCATTTTCTTAACCGCTTAATCCTTAATGGGTCACGGGGGGTGCTGGTGCCTATCTCCAGCTGTCAATGGGCGAGAGGCGGGGTACACCCTGGACAGGTCGCCAGTCCATCACAGGGCAGGACAAACAGGACAAACAACCATGCACACACTCAAACCTAAGGACAATTTACAGAGATCAAATAACCTGACAGTCATGTTTTTGGAATGTGGGAGGAAGCCGGAGTAACCGGAGGGAACCCACGCATGCACGGGGAGAACATGCAAACTCCATGCAGAAAGACCCTGGGCCGGGATACGAACAAGGCAACAGTGCTAACCACTGCGCCACCGTGCAGCCCTTGTTTAAAACATCTAGCAGACAAAGCTTTTGCTAGCTTCAGCCCAATAAAGGAATAAATGTCAAACTAATTGCTTTGTGAGCGTTGTTTGACTCTGACAAAGCGGTGTGAACGCAGCTCAATGCTTGCTAGCCCTCATAACCTCCAAAAATATTTATAGCGTTTTTACTCCTTGTGCACAAAAAGATGCATTAGAGACTTATGTGTAAATAAAATTATATAATATATCATGAGACATGAATTTCTACCTTAGCTTCAGTACTAAGAAAATATATTAAAATATTTGTGTTTTTCAGATTTGACGCATTTATTGCCTGGTTTATGATTAAAATCTGTAGTGCAAAAAAGGTAAAAAATACATAATATTTTGTGTGTAATATGCAGAGCACATGTTTTAGGGGTGGATTGTCAGAGCCTTGGAGTATTACAAATGTGCATAAAAATATATTCTGATCACTTTGTGTTTTTTGTTTATTGTAAGATTTTCTAAAATTGTGACGTTGTTCCTCCAAATGCACAAAAAAGTGCATCAGTGAGTACTAAACCTTTTCAGAGGCATGGTAGCCCTGAAAATTGGCCTCCCGGTCTCCTCCCCCCAGAGGCTTTTAGTGGACTCTCCCGGGGGAGCAAAGGTTCATAATCACTTCATCATCAGAAGTGCTGTCCTCGGTGGATGAAGTTTGTGTGGCATCCTCATCAAAATCCCACAAACGTTCTAGGGCTTCAACTGCTTTGTACCTTCTTCTCATGGTTGAAGTAGAAAGGAAAAGAAAACTTTACCTGAGTCGGGTATATAAGATTTGTTTCAGCCAGTACACCTGTGTGAACAAACCCAGCCGTTCAGGTGTTGTTTTTGGTTTATTCTCTTAATCCGTGAGAATCTTGTTCTCATGCTCAGATTAAATGCTTGCATCTGCTTTTTAGATGTTATTATAATATGCAACAGTAAATATCCTGGTATGTTTTAGAATTTTTGCAGCATATTGAATGATTTTTCATATACAGCAAGGCATTGATGAAAATGTAAGATTTGAATAGAGTGCATAAGAACACCGCCCCCCCCCACACAGACCAGTCCCCCCACCCACTCTAACCTTCTGAAAAAGTAAACACAAGTCTTTCATCTGAAGAATTATGAAGCACTTTGAACTTTACATGGATGCACAGGTGCACAAGGCCACACAGAAAACATTTATAAAATGGTGGTTTTCAGACCATTTGCCAATTTTTACTTTTACATAAGGAATAAATTTTGGAGGACAACTGCAGAAACATGCATACCAAAATATTTTAACACAGACATGCACATTATTGTATGACACCTCTAAAATACACCTAAACAGTTCAAAATATATATTACACTGTGCAGTCAGAGGGCAAAGCCTCACAAAAATCCTACGATTAAAGTAGGAGGTTTAGACATTGCCCTGCCATCAATGGAGAAAATATGCGATTTGATCAAAAACAGTGAAAACTACAATTTAAGTTTGTGACAGTTGTAGAAACCCAAATGGAATATAAAAAAAACACTATTTATGCTCATATTTAGGCTTATTATAAATATATAGTTTACATGGGAGTCAATGGCGCAAAAAATGACCGAGGAGGAAAAACGCTACTTAATGACGGCAGCATTATATTAAGTGGCGTAAGTAAAATAATTTTATACTTTTCGTTAAGTTCCCAAAAAATACACAACCTCAGAAAAAATTACATAAATTGCATTAGCACAGCCAAAATTATTCACAAAAACACACCTGCTTGCGCAAAAAAACGCACACGGAGGTTAAGAGGCCTAGTTATGCTAACCGCCAGCTAGCAATGCTAACCAGTGAGCATTTTCAGTGTCAAAATAAAGGCGCCCTTACTAAGACTAATGGGTAGAAGTGGTTAAAAGTGAATCTGTTCCTTCACATTTTCAGACTTGTATTAGATCTGTAAAGCTCGACATGTTTTAGTTGAGACAGAATTAGCTGAAGAGGAAAATATGAGCTGCAGTTTTAACTCAGGACATCAAATTCATTAACACGTTTCATTTGCTTATTAAGTCCTTCATCCCAACGCAACAATATATCGTAAAAAGTAAATCAGTCAGTGGATTTTAATGAGTACCAGCCATGGTTTTATTGGTTATATGTGGAATTAATGACTCTTTACAATTGTTCAGAATAAACTCTATTCCTCCACAGTGATGTTCTGTCAGCGCTGCATCTTTTATGAGGAAAACTGCTGGATGACAGTATTATTCTGACTGGGAGTGATTCATATTGAACTGGTGACATTTTAATGGACTGAACTTTGTGTCTGATGACATGGAGGAAGCGTCTTATTGTCGGTTCTCAGCCTATTTAACAACACTTTATACAATGAAATGTCTCATTGTGTGGATGGTTTAACAGCAGCAATATCATGTTTAGCAATATTCCCTTCATTTTTAGCTCATAAATGAACCAAAATACCAAGTCCTGTTGGGTCTGTGATGACTGGTGGGGCGTGTTGATGAACTGGAGCAGGTTCTTGTTCCTGGCTCGGTTCCTTGGAGCTACTTTTATATCGTCTGCTTCCAGGTTTGTCCTTCTCCAGTATTGTTCGGGGCTCTGAGTAGATCATGATGAGGTTTACACCTTGGATCTCTTTTTCTCCAGGCCTCTGCGTCTCCAGTGGACCTGTTGATCAGGTGTCCAGATCTGTGAAGTGTTTCCTGTCTGTCTGCTGTTTGAAACTCAACTTATTCTCCTCTTTCACTCTAAAACTCCTCTGCTATGTGTGAAGGCGGTTTCCGTGCGTCTAATTTTGATGCGAGATGACAAGGGGAGGAATCCATATTCTATCCGTTTTATTGATGTTCAGATACAGATACTCCAGCTCACAAAGTCTGCCTGACTTTTTCTTTGTTTCAGCACATTTTAAAGGCTAATAAACGGTATAATTAACATTCTTGAGTTCACATGCTGCTCTCATTGGTCAGGTTGCTCCTTCACTGACCTGGTTTCCAAATAAGGTGTGATGTTGGGGTGTTAACTTTGTTCCCATGGTGGAGGGAATATTTCTCAGTTGTTGGAAGACGCTGTGAGAGCGTCTTCTACAGCGGAACAAAAGCCTAATTAGAATATCAGCGTAAACCGGACGTCTTCCCTGTTTTTTATCTTACGCCTTGGGATTTTTGTTCCATCCAAAGTGTTTGGGGGCTGAGCATAGTAAGTTTGGTTTCAGACAGACTTTTAACACAGCTGCTAGTCTGATGTTTTATGATTTGTTTCTCATTACATGCAGCAAATGAACTTGGCTTGATGTTCAGGAGGAATTCAGATGGTTGATAAAGGTGTGTTGCACCAAGGACACACCTGAAAGTTGCAGGATAAATTCCCTAAAGAACTCCAGCGTGGGACTTCCTGGGTCATTTCAGTGTTCTTATTCTCCTCAATATCCTTGTTTTCAGATGCTGTTCTGTCCAATGCTGGAATGAAAGCAGACTCTAAGGTTTCCCTTCTAAGGTTTCTTTTGGTTTTGTGAGACTGTAAATAAGCCAGACGTCTCGTTGTTTTTGTCCAACTGTGTTTGAGCCAATTAGCTGGCGGCGTTCACCTCAGAAACAGTCCAGGTGTTTGGACAAAGGCGCAGGCAGCAGGGCTGTTTTAACCGGCTGCATTTTCAGCCAATTTGACCTGGATGTGGAGACAAACGGGAGCTTTACCTAATGACTCCCCTTTCAGTCGTTTGTGCAGCGTGCTCAGGCTGATCTGAGAGCTGCTGGATGTGGAGCTGAGACAGAAAAACAAGCAGTAGTTTCTGGGAGGATCACATTTCCTCTGTCTGCTGGTTCTTCCTGCTGATGAACTAAAGTTTAAGCAGAAATATAATTAAGCAAGTTAATGTTTTTGCTCATTTGAATGATTTTACAAAAAATAAAAATCTAATTCAACTAATTAGAAACACAAAACGTTTGTAATTAGCAACCTGAGCCTAAAAGCTTCAGAATTATTTATACATGACGCGTTAATATAATACAGACTGAGTTATTTCTTAATTACATGCAGAGCTGTGTGTATCAGAAGTGAAAGAGCAAACAGAATAATACAGTTTGAGAACAGAAACACTCTCATTTACAGAGACACAGGGATTACATTTGTCTTCTGCTGATCCAGAACCGGCACCAGGGCAATTTACCTGGGGAGGGAGGGGGCGTTTTTTATTTAACCGTTTTTTTCCCTCCTGTTTGTCGGGTTTTACATATTTCCAGGTCACAACTGCATTTTTTTTGACACCCATTCTAATAAGAAACGTATAAATGTACATATGTTATATTTGTCTCACGTGTTTTAATGTTTTGTTTCTCTAACTGATGCAGAGAAATGACTTTGGAGAAAATATTCACATATATTTTTTATACAACTCAGAATGACGGACTGTATTAAACAATAAAAACCGTTTTTAATGATTTTCAGTAAAGGAGACCTTTAAGTGGGACATCAAAAAGCAAAACCAGAGGAAATTAGTTATTCATAGCCTTACTAAAACATTTAGCTCAGACACTGAGCAGAAAAACTCCTTGTTTTAAGCGTACAGGAGACAGAAAACTGACCCAGCAGATGGTTTTTCCTGAATAAGGACTCATGCTGTGAAAACATGACGGAGCTGCTTATTCTCTGACCTGTTTTCAGTATTTTTGCTGCCTGGTTCAGACGATAAACAGGAGATTTAATGTTGATGTCAGCTACGTTTAACGAGCCGCCAACAGGGAACCTTTTCCCACCCTGAACATTTCTAAAAACGAACATAAAGTATTAATTTCATCTTACTGACATCACAGATTTTTGAACGCAGCTCATCTTTCAGGAGATCTGGACGCTCTCTGAAGCTCAGACCTTTACTTTCAAACACGGATGGAAGTCTGTGCAGCAGCCGTCTGTCAGCCGCTTACCTGGAACCTGCTACCTGATGACATTTCCAGCCGTCTGCAGCTGTAGCCAAAGTCAAATCACTGTCAGACACAAAGAGCTCCTTCCTCCATCTGGATGCAGGTTTCATCTCCTCCCTTCTTAGGGACGATGCGCCTTGAGGCCCAGAATACAAATGATGTGGATGCGTTCAGACAGATGTGAACTAAAGCTGCAGCGTTTTCACTCAAAGGTCAGCGTGTGAAGGAGCACAGGAGGAACAAAGATGGAGGATTACTGATCTGTTTATCGTCTCAGCAGAAGCTCCTCCCTGTTTGACCTCCTGACCTCGTCTCTATGGGACTTTCTACAGGACGGGGAAAACGTTTCCAGTTTGTTAGTGGAAGCTGGAATGGATAAACTGGGAGAATGATTAATGGAAATATGAATGACATGATTTATTATCAATAAGACCTGAAACCTTCTGAAGAGCTGAGATCTTTACACCAACTGAACTAGTGGGAAACTTTTAATTATTAAATTAACCTGATAGGCTGGTTTACCTGGAACTGGTTTAACCGGAACTCGTTTACCTAAAGTCGTATTCATAAAGTTGTACGCATAAAGTCATACGTAGAAAATCGTACGCAGAAAGTCGTATATAAAGTGTAGACCAAAAGTTTGGACCCACCTTCTCATTCAGCGCGTTTTCTTTATTTTCATGACTACATTGTAGATTCTCACTGAAGGCATCAAAACTATGAATGAACACATATGGAATTATGTAATACTTTTCCAAAAAGTGTGAAATAACCTGGCCTCCACAGTCAGCGGACCTGAACCCAATGGAGATGATTTGGGGCGAGCAGAACCGCAGAGTGAAGGCAAAAAAGGTCCAACAAGTACTAAGCATCTCTGGGAACTCCTTCAAGACTGTTGGAAAACCATTTCTGGTGACTAGAAGCTGAAGAGAATGCAGAGCAGTAATCAGAGCAAAGGGTGGCTACTTAGAGGAATCTAAAACATAACACATGTATTCAGTTATTTCACCCTTTTTGTTTAAGTACATACAGTAATTCATACATCATGTGTTCATTCATAGTTTTGATGCCTTCAGTTAAAATCTACAATGTAGTCATTAAAATAAAACTCATTGAATGAGAAGCTTTGTCCAAACTTTTGGTCTGTCCTGAACTTCAACTGAACCAACTCGTAGTTGTTCTGGTTTAACTGGAGCTGATCTGATGTGGTCTTGTCTCCAGTGGGAGAACGAGCAGCTGCACAGTCTGGAGGAAAGAGGACGTCTGCTGCTCTCCCTGCAGTTCCTACACCCAGCCGATCCAGACGAAGCTGATGCTGATGGAGGAGGTGGAGGCCGGAGCGCCGGAGGTCTCTGCGTGGGCGTGAAGCGCTGTGCTCACCTGGCAGCCATGGACGTCAACGGATTCTCCGACCCCTACGTCAAAATGTGAGTGAAAGGGGAGGACGTTTCCAGTCCTGGTGGAGGCAGAGGGTGGAGGCAGAGGGTGGAGAGGATGAGATGATCTGGGGCTGGTTCAATGATAGAATTAAATTATAGAAGCAGCTTAAGTTCATTATTATTATCTAATGGATGGATGGATGGATGGATGAACATAAATGAACAGATGGATGAACAGATGGATGAACAGATGGATGAATGAACGGATGGATGATCAGATGGATGGATGAACAGATGGATGTTTTACTGTATAAACCAGTTTTCCTGCTGACAGACTCAGTAAAATGAATAAACTGCAGCTTTTTTAAGAATAAAAAGCGTTTATTTCTCAGGAAGAAGCAGCATCTGTTCCTCAGGAGAAGGAGGACAGATGTTGGTCTGTCTGTCTGTCTGTCTGTCTGTCTGTCTGTCTGTCAGCAGGTTCTCTGATGGATTTATGGTTTATGTTTCTGTCCTATGGGGCGTTATAAACCTGAGAACAAGAGAGCAGCTGACAGATGGCGCCTCGGCTGAATGTAAATGAGCTTCAGGAACGACTGCAGGGTCCAGAATATGAACACAGAGCTGCATCTCTGCTCTCATGGACCAGAACCGGGTCAGTCTATCCCGTCCTCTGGGATACGTTGATCCATCATTTGGTTCAGACACAAGTTGTTGCTCATTATTTCTGTAAATCTGGCATTAAGACACAATACTTTGGATTTAAAAGGTGTGTTTTATGATGGAAGTTTTTCTCCTCTTTACTGGTTGAACTGGACTTGATGTTCTTCTTTCCTGCTTGATGAACTGGGAAGGAAGCGGTGTGGAAATCAGCAGCATGGTGGTGGAGGGATGAGGATGCAGCTGAAAGAAGATAGAAACGTTTAATCGTATCTCTGTGGTGCTGCAGTCAAACATCTGGTTCCTCTGCAGTTCAGCTGGTTAGAACGCAGGCCAGGACTGCAGAGGTTCTGTTCTCATGTTCTGACCCGCCGTGTTGGATAGTGGCTGGTTCTGTGGGAAAGGATTTAGTGTTTTATTGTAACGTTCCTCTTTCTCTGCCTCGTCTACCAGATACCTGAAACCCGACATCCAGAAGAAATCCAAGCACAAAACAGCAGTGGTGAAAAAGACGCTGAACCCAGAGTTTAACGAGGTGAGACATCCTGGTGGAGCCTAGCAGGAAGCAGCTCTGCTCCAGCTCCAG
Organism: Apricaphanius iberus; assembly: GCA_028564705.1. Lineage (NCBI taxonomy): Eukaryota > Metazoa > Chordata > Actinopteri > Cyprinodontiformes > Aphaniidae > Apricaphanius > Apricaphanius iberus. Next base: position 47,944 of record JAPXFQ010001647.1, read on the forward strand.
TGTTAATCAGCTGCTGCTGGCCCCCTGCACATGTGCAGCTATTGTTCTGTTGGACCTCCTCTGCTTCCCCTCATCATAATGTTCTATGTGGCGTTTTAACCGTCTCCCTGTTCGCTGCAGGAGTTCTTCTATGAGATCTCGCTGTCAGAGCTGGCCAAGAAGACTCTGGAGGTGACCGTGTGGGACCATGACCTGGGACGCTCCAACGACTTTATCGGTGAGAAGCATCACAGCTCAGCGGCTTAATCCTGGTCAATGCGATCGTCCAATAATCCTGGCTCAGACTGTCAGGGGTGTGTGTGTTTTTTCTGAATATTACGGTTTACTTTTCTGTGATACTTTCTGGCGCTTCTAGAAACCCTGAAGCATCAGATTTCTGCAGAACCACACTGACCCCTAGAGGTCAATAAAATAATTGCTGCATCTGTTAGACTCCAGATTCCTTCAGGTGTTTCTGTCATCAGGAACCAGATTAAAGTCCAGCAGTATTCAGCAGGACTGTTCGGAGATGTGTAAAAATATTCACACTCCTGGAATATTTCTACATTTTGTTCGTTTTTAACCTCAAACTTTAACGTGTTCACTGGGATTGTCTGCCAGATCAACAGAAACAGATCCAAACTGTGAGTGTAGTAGGGCTGGTTAATCTGTCTGATTTCCACATCCGATACGATTACTATTAATGAGGTCCGCATTTCGATTACCAGCCGATTTTCGATTATTAACGATTAGCGATTATGGATTTTCCACAACAGTAAATGAAATACACTAAAAAGTTATTGCAACATTAAAAAACCAATCAGCTGCTGAATTACTTAACTCTTTTATTGAGTAACAACTCAAAAAACTTCCTGTTTAGTTGTAGCTTCAGGATTATTTTGTATTTATAACTTTTTTTCATCCTCTGAAAGGAATGGAAGAACTTTGAAGCGAGGATCCAGGCAAGATGCTGTATGGAGTGTGTGCCTCTCTTTTACAGATGTGTATCTCTTCCTCAAATCTTCCCGGATGGGATGCTTAATTTCACGGGTGATCCTCTGGTACAGGGGTGAAGTTGGCTAGGAGCTGTGCATGTAGCGTGGCGATGATGGAAGGAGTAGGCATGCTTTCCTCAGACATTGTGGTGGTGGCCAGTTTCATGTGCTTTAGGGTCTTCACAAGGTGTTCAGACACATCTACCTCACTCAGCGTGCAGATGTCATGTGCACCTTTCCTCACCTGTAAGGATGATCAGAATTGAGGACAGGAAAAGTTAAAATAAAGGAATGAACATTATATGCTTTAAGGTTTATCCATTCACGCCAACAAAAGGACTCAGTCACTTAGACTAAGTCTCAATAAACACATGCACCAGTTACGCTTGTTGTGTCAGGTTCTCAAACAAAACTAGAAAGTTTCTGCATATTTTTATTTTAGTTTTGTGTGTAATCAATATCATTTTTATCCTAAATTGTAGTTTATTATATTTTTCACACCTTGGCTTATTACTAGGTCTAATAAAAACTTAAATCCCATACTTACTTGAGGAGAGAGCAGAGCAGCGCAGATGGCAGGCTGTTGTTCAAGGAACCGATCGACCATGTCAAAGCCATTATTCCACCTTGTTGGAGCATCCGTCTTCAGTTTTTAGCCTAATGGTCATTTAGAAACAAATAAAGTTTGCTTTGAATGCAACAGTTAAAATAGATTAGCTTGTATTACAAAGGAAAATATATATTTTAATTAACTGAAAGCCTTTTGCTTACCGAGTAGGGTCTGCTTTTGTTCCAGTACATGACGGGCTGTGGTGCTGCGGTGGAAGAAGGTGGTGATCCGTCTGATCCGACCCAATAGTCGGGATACAGCGGGCAACTTCAGCGCTCGTTGGCAGGCGAGGTTTAAGGTGTGAGCGAAACACCGGACATGTAGAAAGTTGCCAAGCTCTGCAGCCATGTTCATATTTGAAGCGTTGTCGGTGACGAGAACCAGGTCGTGTGTCTCTATCCCACTGGTTCCACTCGTCCGCCACAGCTTTGAGAAACTGGCACGTGTTAGCGCCTGTGTGGCTATGATCCATAGCTCTCGTCTGAAGCACGTATGAGGTTAGCTTCCACTCACTGTTGACTTAATGAGCTGTAACAGTCACATATGAGACGGTGGCTCTGGAGGTCCAGGCATCGCAAAATTTGCTGAGAGTAGACCTGAGGGACACTTGCACTAAAGACTTTGTTTCCTTGTAGAGATTTGGAATCGACTTCTGTGTAAAAAAGCTCCGGGATGGTATCGCATACCTTGGCTCCATACTGTGGACCATGTAGAGGAAGCCTTGGTTTTCTACCACACTGTATGGCCTCATATCTTTAGCAATAAGATATCGACGTTGTGATTTTTTTAGCTCTCTCTGAGCCCGGGGCTAATTTTGTCATGTCGTGGAGAGTGCGCTGATTCGGTGGAATGACGGGCTTCAGGCGGTCGTCTTTAGCCCACCCTGCCTCCTCCTGATGAAAGCGGGAAAAGTGGGCCCTCAAGTTGCTCATATTGCCGCAGTACTTCAGTTTAGTGTGGCAATGTTGACAGATGGCATTCGTCCTATCTATGTGTTTTGAGCTCCTGCCATGAAAACCGAAATGAATCCACACGCTGGCTTTGAGCCCAGATGGAGCTGGGTGGATTGGTTGGTTGCTCGCTCCTGGTTGTTCCTCCTTCATTTACACACCTGCTCTAAATCAGTCTGCAGTTACACGCACTTCTGCGCTCATGACTATCAACTTCCGTTAAACACCAGCTAATTTAAAAAAAATAACATGCAAAGATAGAAAAGCAACAAAAAACGATTTTTGAAAATCCAAAAATCGAAACATAATCGCGATTAATAAATAATTGATCTATGCTAATCTCCCGGGGTCAGAACCTTGTAAAACCACCTCTGGATGGAGGACTTTGACTAGGCCACTCTAACTCACTGATCAGAGTATCTCTGGCTGTTTCCTTGCTGGAAGCTGAACCTCCTGGATGTTTCCCTTGTTCTCTTAGCTGGCTAAGTTAGACATTATTTAGGGGTAAAGGAGTAAAAGGGTGTACTTACTTTCTGAGGGAGGGTGTACTTACTTTCTGATGGAGGGTATACTTACTTTCTCTGAGGGAGGGTGTACTTACTTTCTCTGAGGGAGGGTGTACTTACTTTCTGATGGAGGGTGTACTTACTTTCTGATGAGGGTATACTTACTTTTTCTGAGGGAGGGTGTACTTACTTTCTCTGATGGAGGGTGTACTAACTTTCTGAGGGAGGGTGTACTTACTTTCTGATGAGGGTGTACTTACTTTCTCTGATGGAGGGTATACTTACTTTCTCTGAGGGAGGGTGTACTTACTTTCTGATGGAGGGTGTACTTACTTTATCTGAGGGAGGGTGTACTTACTTTTTGATGGAGGGTGTACTTACTTTATCTGATGGAGGGTGTACTTACTTTTTCTGAGGGAGGGTGTACTTACTTTATCTGATGGAGGGTATACTTACTTTCTCTGAGGGAGGGTGTACTTACTTTATCTAAGGGAGGGTGTACTTACTTTATCTGATGGAGGGTGTACTTACTTTCTGATGAGGGTGTACTTACTTTATCTGATGGAGGGTGTACTTACTTTATCTGATGGAGGGTGTACTTACTTTATCTGATGGAGGGTGTACTTACTTTCTGATGAGGGTGTACTTACTTTCTGATGAGGGTGTACTTACTTTCTCTGATGGAGGGTATACTTACTTTCTCTGAGGGAGGGTGTACTTACTTTCTCTGAGGGAGGGTGTACTTACTTTCTGATGAGGGTGTACTTACTTTTTCTGATGGAGGGTGTACTTACTTTCTCTGAGGGAGGGTGTACTTACTTTCTGATGGAGGGTGTACTTACTTTTTCTGAGGGAGGGTGTACTTACTTTATCTAAGGGAGGGTGTACTTACTTTCTGATGGAGGGTGTACTTACTTTCTCTGATGGAGGGTGTACTTACTTTCTGATGGAGGGTGTACTTACTTTATCTGATGGAGGGTGTACTTACTTTATCTGATGGAGGGTGTACTTACTTTCTGATGGAGGGTGTACTTACTTTCTGATGGAGGGTGTACTTACTTTATCTGATGGAGGGTGTACTTACTTTTCTGATGGAGGGTGTACTACTTTCTGATGGAGGTGTACTTACTTTCTGATGGAGGGTGTACTTACTTTATCTGATGGAGGGTGTACTTACTTTCTGATGGAGGGTGTACTACTTTCTCTGATGGAGGTGTACTACTTCTCTGATGGAGGGTGTACTTACTTTTCTGATGGAGGGTGTACTTACTTTCTCTGATGGAGGGTGTACTTACTTTCTCTGATGGAGGGTGTACTTACTTTTATCTGATGAGGGTTACTACTTTTCTGATGAGGGTGTACTTACTTTTCTGATGGAGGGTGTACTTACTTTCTCTGATGGAGGGTGTACTTACTTTCTCTGATGGAGGGTGTACTTACTTTATCTGATGGAGGGTGTACTTACTTTCTGATGGAGGGTGTACTTACTTTCTGATGGAGGGTGTACTTACTTTCACTGATGGAGGGTGTACTTACTTTCTGATGGAGGGTGTACTTACTTTCTCTGATGGAGGGTGTACTTACTTTCTCTGATGGAGGGTGTACTTACTTTATCTGATGGAGGGTGTACTTACTTTCTGATGGAGGGTGTACTTACTTTCTGATGGAGGGTGTACTTACTTTATCTGAGGGAGGGTGTACTTACTTTATCTGATGGAGGGTGTACCTACTTTCTCTGATGGAGGGTGTACTTACTTTATCTGATGGAGGGTGTACTTACTTTATCTGATGGAGGGTGTACTTACTTTCTGATGGAGGGTGTACTTACTTTCTGAGGGAGGGTGTACTTACTTTCTGATGGAGGGTGTACTTTCACTGATGGAGGGTGTACTTACTTTCTCTGATGGAGGGTGTACTAACTTTCTGAGGGAGGGTGTACTTACTTTATCTGATGGAGGGTGTACTTACTTTCTCTGATGGAGGGTGTACTTACTTTCTCTGATGGAGGGTGTACTTACTTTCTCTGATGGAGGGTGTACTTACTTTCTGATGGAGGGTGTACTTACTTTCTGAGGAGGGTGTACTTACTTTTTGATCGAGGGTGTACTTACTTTCTAACGGAGGGTATACTTACTTTCTCGATGGAGGGTGTACTTACTTTCTCTGATGGAGGGTGTACTTACTTTTCTGATGGAGGTGTACTTACTTTCTGATGGAGGGTGTACTTACTTTCTGATGGAGGGTGTACTTACTTTATCTGAGGGAGGGTGTACTTACTTTATCTGATGGAGGGTGTACCTACTTTCTCTGATGGAGGGTGTACTTACTTTATCTGATGGAGGGTGTACTTACTTTATCTGATGGAGGGTGTACTTACTTTCTGATGGAGGGTGTACTTACTTTCTGAGGGAGGGTGTACTTACTTTCTGATGGAGGGTGTACTTTCACTGATGGAGGGTGTACTTACTTTCTCTGATGGAGGGTGTACTAACTTTCTGAGGGAGGGTGTACTTACTTTCTGATGGAGGGTGTACTAACTTTCTGAGGGAGGGTGTACTTACTTTTGTGTCTTTTTCTGAATTTGGTGGTTTTTGTGTATCTGGTTGCTGAAATCCCACCAACATTAAAATGTTTTTGTGTTTTTTCACTGTGGCCATAACATGTCAGACATTAGGAATACTTTTTGCTATTTTGTTTTTTTTTAAGTTAAATATTTTAGCTAAACCTAACCATAAGTCCATATTAACTGTTTTTAGGAGGAGCATATAGCAAAAGAAAAACAAGAAATGAATATATTTTTCTTTTTTGGAGGTTTAATTCAAACGTGTTTGTACAAAGAGGAACAGCATCTCACAGTATTGCCAGGATCCGACTACCTTACTATTATCTACAAAATATCAGTAAACATTTATCCATGGTGAAGTTTCCACACTCAGGCATCTTCATCTGATAGGATACACTCAAATTTAGGACATGTAAGGACATCCAGTGCTCCGAGGGTCATTTCCATGGCAAAACAAGACGTATGGATTAATTTGACCTAACCTTATATTATACAGTGTCACACAATCAGACTATCATTATATCATGAAGAAACAGCACACAGTTCTCTTAGTATGTAAGAATACACAAAACAGACCATTCTTAATAGAATTTTTTTTCATAACAGTCCCCCCTTTTTATCATAACACAGTGATTAACAAACAATAATTAAGAATGACACAATTAGAAACTACGACTTTTGGGGAGGCAGGCAGCAGGAAAAAAACAACAATAAATCAAGAACCAACGATCTTTTGCATTACAATTCACAGTAAATCTTCTGAACAAAATGGTCTAATCAATACATCCTTCTTGATGACGTAATCTGATCCGATACAGAATCACATTCAAAAACCTACGGGGCATTAAGCCTAGTTTATACTTCGCTGTGTAGGCAGTAGGCAGAGACGCCATGAAAACTTAGCGCCCCCTGCTGTCCTGGTCGAGCAACGCTGAAAAAAACAATAGCGAATGGAGTGGAAGAGCGGAGTACTATAAACAGAAAACGTCTCCGTCAATTCCTCTGCGTCTGAAAGCAATTTTGCGGTCGGAGAATCATAAACTAGGATTAAGATAAACAACCTGTGAGCCTATGGTCCTGTTTGCGTCTCTCAGGACTGTGTGGGACAAAAGAATGAGGCGCCCATTTGCCCCCTAGGTGGCACTTCTGTATGGCTCCTCATCTGTCAGGATGCCTAAAAATAGCTGCAAAACAGAGAGAGGGCACAATGTTAGGCAGTATCAGTCAAGTACACAATAGAAAGTCAAAATTTATTAGCACTCTAATCAAAAATATCAATAACAATGACCAAAATGATATTGGTTAACTGTAACCTATACCAGTGTAGATTCCAGTATAGATTCTAGTGTAGATACCAGTGTAGATACCAGTATAGATACCAGTGTAGATTCCAGTGTAGATACCAGTGTAGATACCAGTATAGATACCAGTATAGATTCTAGTGTAGATACCAGTATAGATACCAGTATAGATACAAGTGTAGATTCCGGTGTAGATACCAGTATAGATTCCAGTATAGATACCAGTGTAGATTCCAGTGTAGATTCCAGTATAGATTCTAGTGTAGATACCAGTGTAGATACCAGTATAGATTCCAGTGTAGATTCCAGTATAGATTCTAGTGTAGATACCAGTGCAGATACCAGTATAGATACCAGTGTAGATACCAGTGTAGATACCAGTGTAGATTCCAGTGTAGATACCAGTGTAGATAGCAGTATAGATACCAGTGTAGATACCAGTATAGATACCAGTGTAGATTCCAGTATAGATTCTAGTGTAGATACAAGTGTAGATACCAGTATAGATACCAGTGTAGATTCCAGTGTAGATACCAGTATAGATACCAGTATAGATACCAGTGTAGATTCCAGTGTAGATACCAGTGTAGATACCAGTGTAGATTCCAGTGTAGATACCAGTGTAGATTCCAGTGTAGATACCAGTGTAGATACCAGTGTAGATTCCAGTGTAGATACCAGTGTAGATACCAGTGTAGATACCAGTGTAGATTCCAGTATAGCTACCAGTGTAGATACCAGTGTAGATACCAGTGTAGATACCAGTATAGATACAAGTGTAGATTCCAGTGTAGATACCAGTATAGATTCCAGTATAGATACCAGTGTAGATTCCAGTGTAGATTCCAGTATAGATTCTAGTGTAGATACCAGTGTAGATACCAGTATAGATACCAGTGTAGATTCCAGTATAGATTCTAGTGTAGATACCAGTGCAGATACCAGTATAGATACCAGTGTAGATACCAGTGTAGATACCAGTGTAGATACCAGTATAGATACAAGTGTAGATACCAGTGTAGATACCAGTATAGATTCCAGTATAGATACCAGGTAGATACCAGTGTAGATTCCAGTATAGATTCTAGTGTAGATACCAGTGTAGATACCAGTATAGATACCAGTGTAGATTCCAGTGCAGATACCAGTATAGATACAAGTGTAGATTCCAGTATAGATTTTAGTGTAGATACCAGTGTAGATACCAGTATAGATACCAGTGTAGATTCCAGTGTAGATACCAGTGTAGATACCAGTATAGATTCTAGTGTAGATACCAGTGTAGATAGCAGTATAGATACCAGTGTAGATACCAGTATAGATACCAGTATAGATACAAGTGTAGATTCCAGTATAGATTTTAGTATAGATATCAGTGTAGATAGCAGTATAGATACCAGTGTAGATAGCAGTATAGATACCAGTGTAGATACCAGTATAGATACCAGTATAGAAACAAGTGTAGATTCCAGTATAGATTCTAGTGTAGATACCAGTGTAGATACCAGTATAGATACCAGTGTAGATACCAGTGTAGATACCAGTATAGATACCAGTATAGATTCCAGTGTAGATGCCAGTGTAGATACCAGTATAGATACCAGTGTAGATACCAGTGTAGATTCCAGTATAGATTCTTGTGTAGATACCAGTGTAGATAGCAGTATAGATACCAGTGTAGATACCAGTATAGATTCCAGTATAGATACAAGTGTATATTCCAGTATAGATTTTAGTGTAGATACCAGTGTAGATAGCAGTGTAGATAGCAGTATAGATACCAGTGTAGATACCAGTATAGATTCCAGTATAGATACCAGTATAGATTCCAGTATAGATACAAGTGTAGATTCCAGTATAGATTTTAGTATAGATACCAGTGTAGATAGCAGTGTTGATAGCAGTATAGATACCAGTGTAGATACCAGTGTAGATACCAGTATAGATACCAGTATAGATTCCAGTGTAGATACCAGTGTAGATACCAGTATAGATACCAGTATAGATTCCAGTGTAGATACCAGTGTAGATACCAGTATAGATTCCAGTATAGATTCCAGTATAGATACCAGTGTAGATACCAGTGTAGATACGTTTTGTTGTGTGTTTGTTGTGTGTTTGTCCAGTATAGATCCAGTTGTAGTGTAGATACCAGTGTAGATACCAGTATAGATACCAGTGTAGATACCAGTGTAGATACCAGTATAGATACCAGTATAGATTCCAGTGTAGATACCAGTGTAGATACCAGTATAGATACCAGTGTAGATACCAGTATAGATACCAGTGTAGATACCAGTGTAGATACCAGTATAGATACCAGTATAGATTCCAGTGTAGATTCCAGTATAGATTCTAGTGTAGATACCAGTGTAGATAGCAGTATAGATACCAGTGTAGATACCAGTATAGATTCCAGTATAGATACAAGTGTAGATTCCAGTATAGATTTTAGTGTAGATACCAGTGTAGTTAGCAGTGTAGATAGCAGTATAGATACCAGTGTAGATACCAGTATAGATTCCAGTATAGATACCAGTGTAGATACCAGTATAGATACCAGTATAGATACAAGTGTAGATTCCAGTATAGATTTTAGTATAGATACCAGTGTAGATAGCAGTGTAGATAGCAGTATAGATACCAGTGTAGATACCAGTATAGATACCAGTATAGATACAAGTGTAGATTCCAGTATAGATTCTAGTGTAGATACCAGTGTAGATACCAGTATAGATTCCAGTATAGATACGAGTGTAGATACCAGTGTAGATTCCAGTGTAGATACCAGTGTAGATACCAGTATAGATACCAGTATAGATACCAGTGTAGATTCCAGTGTAGATACCAGTATAGATACCAGTATAGATACAAGTGTAGATTCCAGTATAGATTCTAGTGTAGATACCAGTGTAGATACCAGTATAGATTCCAGTATAGATACAAGTGTAGATACCAGTGTAGATTCCAGTGTAGATACCAGTGTAGATACCAGTATAGATACCAGTATAGATACCAGTGTAGATTCCAGTGTAGATACCAGTGTAGATACCAGTGTAGATACCAGTGTAGATACCAGTATAGATACCAGTGTAGATTCCAGTGTAGATACCAGTATAGATACCAGTGTAGATACCAGTATAGATACCAGTGTAGATTCCAGTGTAGATACCAGTATAGATACCAGTGTAGATACCAGTGTAGATACCAGTATAGATTCCAGTATAGATACCAGTGTAGATTCCGGTTTAGATTCCAGTATCGGTGTATTGCTATAAATAAGTCCTCCTGACTTTAGCTTTAAACATGTGGAACATAAAGCTTGGAGAACTCCGTGTTTCACTCTGTCTGCCAGGCTGCAGCTTTCCTCAGGTGTCCAGACGGAGTCTCCGTTTGGAGCATGTGTTGATCCTACCTGTGCTTCCTGGTGTCCAGGTGGCGTCTGCCTGAGCTGCCGGTCCCAGGGGGACGCCCTGCGTCACTGGACGGACTGCCTGAAGAACAAGGGGCAGCGGGTGGAGCGGTGGCACATCCTGACCAACGAGCTGCCGCGGAGCTTCGGCCACGACTAACGTTGCCGCCTGCGCCGCACAGTCAGGGATCGCATGTTCCGGTGGATCCTCTGCATCCGTCGCGGGATGGATGCCGTCCTGGGAGGAGGAGCTGGTCACCATCCACTGTGTCATCAGCAGCACTAAACACCACAGGGACCTCAGATTTATCTGCAGTAAAACATGTTTACAGCACCGGCAGCGGGAAGGTCAGAGGTCACCATCTGTCTGGAGTACCTCTGCTCTACGTCTTTCTACACTTTAAAAAAAGGCCTTGTTACATTTCTGCATGTGGCCAGTCAATGTTATAATTATTATTATTATGAACGCATAATCAGTGGTTTAATCTGTGAAGTTGTGCATTGCAGAGGCTCTAAGGTACTACAACAGGTTCCTGTTAAAGACACACTCTGTAACTTTGCAGATATTTGCTCTCTGTCGCCCTCTCATGGCTAGCAGTGTAATCTCTATGGAACGCATTTGAAGAAACGAACTCATGGTTTAACAGCTCACCAGCCAAAACAACAAAACATCAAACTAACGTCGTGTAAAGCTGGTAAACCGTCAAACAGTTTCTCCACCACTGTATCACATCATCATCACCAAATAGCCACGGAGCAAACATTTATTACTGACCAATCCAGTAGCAACACGCCTAGTTCAGCATCCATACATCCTACTGGATCTCTAACGTCTCTCTCGCTGAGGCTGAACACACAACACTGAAAAGTTGTAACACTGGGTTTTAGAAGCTGACATAAACAGTTTGACAGAACAGATCAATGAAGGGAAGGAAATATTCTCTGACTTGTGTCATCTTTCATCTTGCTGCTCTCTGAAACAGCAGGAGGAACAGCAGGAGGTGCACTGTGAGCTTTAGGCTTTAACCAGGGGAACAATCAGGTCATGAGTTAAAAAGCTGCCTTATCTCAGCATACAGCTCAACGGCTCTGATACTGCTACTTTGCTTGAAGGAGAATTTTATTTTTTTACAACCTGGACCTTATTCTTAGCAAATATTACATTCATTGGCCCACCCAGAAAAGTTAGGAGCCACTTATATAATGGGAGCCAATCAGGGCAGGAGATTTGCTGCCTGTAATAATGAATTATCTGCCCCATAACTCCTTCATTTAACCAGGTTTGGTTATTAATAGTTACTGATATTCCCCTGTGATGGATAAGGTTTGCATTAGAAAGGAGAAGAAACAAAACAGTCAGAATTTAAACACAAACGAAGCACGGCAGTAAGAGTACTAAACATAAAAACACTGACACATTTATTTCACTGGAGTCTGGGAAGGAGTAGGAAATGTTAATGAACACAGGTTTTGATAAATATGGAAGTAATTCTAATATTCACTGGTTCCAGATCTCTGAGACTTGATTGGTGTTGAGACATTTTCTTTTATGTTAATTCTTTAAAATGACAGGGAGATGCCTGATGAACAGCACTGTTAGATTTGTAAAATAGTTGTGAATAACAGTAAATTTGGATCTGTTTGGTTATTTATCTGGTAAATTGTTTTCAGTCACCATAATTACAAACTTTTTGGTTTAATAAAAATGACTAGAATAGAAAAAGTATAATTCAGAAAAATCTAAAAGGAAAAAGTGGAACTTTTGAAATAAAATATTTCTAACATAATTCAATGGATTTTCATATGGTTGCAGAGTTAAAAAGAAAAACAGTGAACTGACAGAAAAAGTTATGTAGCCTCCATTTTTAAAAAGTAATAAGATGATGAAGCTGACAGGGAACCACAGTTTAAAATCTTTAAATATCCCAGTTTAGTTTAAAAAGGCACATCACAGTGAATCATTTCAACTGTTTCTGTTCTGAGCATCACACAGACTGAGTAGTCTGGATTAAATGTTACCAACTGGGTTAATAAACGAATTTGAAACTTGTAAAGGCCTTAAACAGTAAGATAAGCTGCAACCATTGGAAGTAGTTGCAGCTTATTTACAGTGGGGCAAAAAAGTATTTAGTCAGCCACCGATTGTACAAGTTCTCCCACTAGATACCAATTGATGACAGAGGTCAGTAATTTTCATCATAGGTACACTTCAACTGTGAGAGACAGAATGTGAAGAAAAATCCATGAATTCACATTGTAGGATTTTTAAAGAATTTATTTGTAAATTACGCTGGAAAATAAGTATTTGGTCAATAACAAAAATTCAACTCAATACTTTGTAATATAACCTTTGTTGGCAATAACAGAGGTCAAACGATTACTATAGGTCTTTACCAGGTTTGCACACACAGTAGCTGGTATTTTGGCCCATTCCTCCATGCAGATCTTCTCGAGAGAAGTGATGTTTTGGGGCTGTCGCCGAGCAACACGGACTATCAACTCCCTCCACAGATTTTCTATGGGGTTGAGGTCTGGAGACTGGCTAGGCCACTCCAGGACTTTCAGATGCTTCTTACGGAGCCACTCCTTCGTTGCCCGGGCGATGTGTTTGGGATCATTGTCATGTTGGAAGACCCAGCCACGTTTCATCTTCAAAGCTCTCACTGATGGAAGGAGGTTTTGGCTCAAAATCTCACGATACATGGCCCCATTCATTCTTTCCTTAACACGGATCAGTCGTCCTGTCCCCTTAGCAGAAAAACAGCCCCAAAGCATGATGTTTCCACCCCCATGCTTCACAGTAGGTATGGTGTTCTTGGGATGCAACTCAGTATTCTTCTTCCTCCAAACACGACGAGTTGAGTTTATACCAAAAAGTTCTACTTTGGTTTCATCTGACCACATGACATTCTCCCAATCCTCTGCTGTATCATCCATGTGCTCTCTGGCAAACTTCAGACGGGCCTGGACATGCACTGGCTTAAGCAGGGGGACACGTCTGGCACTGCAGGATTTGATTCCCTGTCGTTGTAGTGTGTTACTGATGGTAACCTTTGTTACTTTGGTCCCAGCTCTCTGCAGGTCATTCACCAGGTCCCCCCGTGTGGTTCTGGGATTTTTGCTCACCGTTCTCATGATCATTTTGACCCCACGGGATGAGATCTTGCGTGGAGCCCCAGATCGAGGGAGATTATCAGTGGTCTTGTATGTCTTCCATTTTCTGATAATTGCTCCCACAGTTGATTTTTTCACACCAAGCTGCTTGCCTATTGTAGATTCACTCTTCCCAGTCAGGTGCAGGTCTACAATTCTTTTCCTGGTGTCCTTCGAAAGCTCTTTGGTCTTGGCCATAGTGGAGTTTGGAGTCTGACTGTTTGAGGCTGTGGACAGGTGTCTTTTATACAGATAACGAGTTCAAACAGGTGCCATTAATACAGGTAACGAGTGGAGGACAGAAGAGCTTCTTAAAGAAGAAGTTACAGGTCTGTGAGAGCCAGAGATCTTCCTTGTTTGAAGTGACCAAATACTTATTTTCCACCATAATTTACAAATAAATTCTTTAAAAATCCTACAATGTGAATTCTTGGATTTTTTCCCCCACATTCTGTCTCTCACAGTTGAAGTGTATCTATGATGAAAATTACTGACCTCTGTCATCATTTTAAGTGGGAGAACTTGTACAATCGGTGGCTGACTAAATACTTTTTTGCCCCACTGTAATTATGTTTTTTCCGTAATCAGTATTATATGCAGTGTGCTGGTGCCATTGGTTTGTATCAATAAATAAATAAATAGTTTCAGATATCAATCTGGCGTGAAAAAAAAAGATCTTTTAATTGAGAAGCGCTGATCTACAGTATCACATGATTCCATTAACATCCCGTCTGTTTCTGATCAGGACTTTCTTTGCTCTACGGCGGTCGCTTAGACAGAACTACTGCAGACATCATCATGTTCCATTTTTGGACCAATAGGACTAAGTTCAGCTTCTACAGGCTCTATTTCTACAACCTACACAGACTACAGCTGGGATGGAGGACGGCTGATAGTGGAAGATGGAATCAGTTACATTAAAAGCCTGAAAAACACCCAGAAGCTAATAGCTTAGCATCTGTGAGACGTTCTGACCTCACAGGGAGAATATCACTAACTATTAATAACTAAACCTGGTAAAATGAAGGAGTTATGGGGCAGATAATTCATTATTACAGGCAGTAAATCTGCTGCTCTGATTGGCTCCCATTATATGGATATACGCTGATCAGACTGGATAGAAACTTCTCCTGAAGGACTCCAACTGGCTCCTAACTAGTCTGGGTGAGTAAAGGAACTTAATACTTGATCAAAATAGGTCCGGTATGTCCTACTGCCAGGACAAGACACCTAAACGGACCCCCAACCCAGAGGAGTCCAGCTGTTTCTGTTCCAGAACCTCAGACCTAGAGGAGCTGACTCTCATCCCGACCGCTTAACACTCCAGAACACACAGGAGGTCAAGGTCCAAAGAGGCCAACAGAACCAGAAATCCTGATGTTCCCACGGAGAACCCGCCATGAGACCCGGTCCACCAAGACCACAAGCATGACGGCTAAGGTTCTGGTTTACCAGATCCTCCACTGCTCCCCACAGTTCTCCTTCCACCCCAGTCTCTCCTCAAAACCGGAGCTGCTCTCGGTACCGGTCCAAAGCAGCCAGAACCAACCAAACCCTGGACACCAACGACTTCAGCCCCTCGGTTCTGTCATCAGCAGAACATTAAAGCTGCTGTAGCCAGTCTGCAAAACAAGCTAGCTTAAAATGTAAACTCAGAACTCTTGCCGCTCCCATTGGTCATCAACCCTATAGGCCACGCCCCTATGATTTGGGAACCTACATGGCCACAGCAGACAAGAGATCACAAAACACCAGTTACATTTTACTCACCTTGCTTAAGTTTTTTTGTGACTTCAAATGACGTTTTTCCTTCTAGTTTATTGTAAAGAAGCGCTAGCTGGTGCGGTTTTTGTTTCAATACACGGGTTTACACGACAGCGATCTGATACCTTAGTACCTATGCCCAGCCTTTAGGTGGCAGTATAGTTCTTCGGTTTCCTCCTCCTTATCCAGGAAAACGGGGGAATAATGGTGAAGTGCGCAGGTCTAATATGCAGAATGCAGCAGCGGGGAATTAGTGGGAGAGCCATGTAAAGGTGTTAGTGCTCTTAGCAAAGTTTAGATGCCTTTTTAATTTTTTCTATTTTTTGTTTTTTAAAATTGGTTAGTTAGTTAGTCCAAGTGCATGGTTTCTGAAAAGGTTACAGGAACTACAAAAGGTTCCTACAGTCTGAAAGCGACTCGTCTGCTGAGTCAGACAACCAGATGGTCCAATGATGGAGCCCTGTGATTGGCTGTGTTGTTACACTTACTTTGAAATAGTAATCTGATTACTGACTACTGATTACTCCTTCCAAAAGCAACTCATTTACTTTACTGATCATTTTAAAACTAACTGTTAGATTACAAGTTACTTTGTTACTTTCAGCAGCTGCCAATAACACTCCTCACTGTCTCAACATAAAAACAATAACTGGTTTTGCCAAAAATCACTTTATTGGAAGTGCATTTTAACAGTAAGTCCAGACCTAAAGTTACTTTTTAACCTGCGTCTTGCACATGTACTACAGGAGAGTTCCACTAGGGGGCAGAGGACAGAACTCAGACCGGTTAGAGTTCCAGATTTGTACGGTAGAAAGGAAACAAACATTGCGACCTTAGAGAAGATAAGTTCATTTATTATTATGAAGGGATAGAAGACCATATTTACTGCTATTGTTACTGGTTTTACTGGTTTATCCGCCGTTGACTCCATGTACCAAATATTTCTTTTTGCTTAATAAAATTACGAAAATAGTAACGTACAGTAGCTTAAACAAGTAACTTTAGCCTGATTACTGGTGTGGAAATGGGTTAGGGGTTAGTCATTACTGAAAACGTGCTGCTGGGATCACTGGTGATTGGCTGATGATTTTAGACTAATGCGGCAGAACCACTTTATCATTCTTTTTAATCTCCACAAAATAACAATTAAATATGATGTGCTAAAACGTTGCTACAGTGCATGAAAATAATGTCTTAAGATCGTTCAGGTTTACAGCAGCATCTTTAAAAGATCAGGTTGAGTGCCCCCTGCTGGCCCTCCGTAGTTGACATGATTTATTATTATTAATGTAGTGATAAAGTGCAGCATGCCGTCATTCACTGTATGTTTAAAGTCACTGTTTCTGATGAACCGAGTCCTGAGAGGTCAGATACTCGACCCGATAACGATCTGTTCCCTGGAGGTCAATGGTTCTGACTCCGCCCACATACAGGTGATCAGGTCTGCACGGAACATCCAGAGATCACAGAAGCTCCTATCCGTCTCATAGATCTACCACACATAGAGCTAGTTCAGCCTTTAGCTCTGCTAATGTTGGTGCTTCAGGCTGCAGAGAATCAAACCCAAAACATTTCAGAATATTCCGTCCGACCAATCAAAATATCTCTCAGATTTGGTCTGGGCTCCTTTTACCTGAAACCCTGCCAGGAGGAAACCAGCCTCTGGTTCTGCTTAACTGTCAGGTTCATCTTTTCCTACCACATTTTTTCCTTCCACAAAATTTTCCAGAAATATGAGTTGTTTTTTACAGTAATCTAATATTCTGGGGCAGAATTCTAGTTTTTGTTTTCTTTAAAACAATCATCAAACTGAGCAGAAAATAAAGGCCTGAAATGTTCAGTCTATATGTGATAGATCTATGTAATGTCTAGAGTGACCTCAGCAGGAGCAGAATAATATCTGGGTCGGTTTCACCTCCATCCTGACGCGTCTCAGCGTTATTACAAACATGTTGGGTTTTCATTTACGGATCCTCAGATGATTTAATCTGGAATGTTGGGGGGGGGGGGGGTTAGAACCGTTTCCTCTGCAGAACCCAGAGGAGTCAGAAATGATGTTCAGAAACATCAGCATCTTCTGGAAACCAATTTAATCTCTTAATCTGAGTTTCCTCCTAGTTTAATCTTCATGTAGTCTGGATTACATCAGGATTATCTTCTATATTCATGCATCATGTTGTATAAACGTCATCTTGCTCTAAACCTGCTTTATGATCAGAGTTTCTTTTTTAATCTGTGACTCAGCTCTTCCTCCTGATCTGATCTGGGTTCTGCTGAGTCATGCTAAGGAACATCTCAGCTCCCCCTGTTCTTCTTGTTAATGATGATGATGATGGTTAATTTTTCTTGCTGCTTGCTGCATGATGCGACCTAATCTGCCGTCTCTCTGTTCTCCGTCTTGGTGAAGGAACCTTCAGGGTTCTGCTGTTTACAATCTTCTGGTTCTTGTTTTTTTTCTGCACGACTGAATGTCGGAACCGAACTCTGATCTGGTGTTTACAAATCTTCTAACGTTTCTATCTGCTGTTTTCTGGATGATGCAACAATAAAGTTTGGAATGCAGCTCTGCCTCAGCACTGATTGGTTGGTTTGTTCCCAGCTGCCCCTCACTGCCCCCTGCAGGCAGAGCACATAACAGCAGTTCTTCTTCTTCTCTGAGTGACTTCACTCACTCTGTTAGAAAGTTTAAATATGAAGAAATAATAACTGGGATGGAATGATGACATGTCCAGGTTAGACCCCGCCTCTAACCCATGACTAAATGCAGCAACCCGATGCAACGGTACCGATACCGTTTTAACATACTCGTGAAAGTGAACTGATACTTAAAACGTAGAAACTCTGCAATGATATCATTAAAACTGTTCAGTTTTCACTAGAAGTTTTTGTTTTGTGGTCATGTTGCATTAATATTTTATTTTTGATCTAATTCAGCATCATTTGCTGTAACAGACGAAGAAGAAAATAAAACAGCTCTTCCAATTTATCGCATTTTTGTGTGATAGAAGTATTGGTATTAGTACTCAGTATCAGAAAATACTCAGATCCAAGTATTGGTCAGAAAAACGTGGCACTGTTGCATCCCTAAAATATTAATATAGTAGGGATTCTATTAATATTAATATAGCAGGGATTATATGAATTATTTTTATACATTAGGGATTATATGAATTATTTTTAAACATTAGGGATTATATTAATTATTTTTAAACATTAGGGATTATATTAATTATTTTTAATTATTGGGGATTATATTAATTATTTTTAAACATTAGGGATTATATGAATTAATTTTAAACATTGGGGATTATATGAATTATTTATATACATTAGGGATCCTGTACACACACCATAAGGAAAGGGAGGAGACTGATGAGCCGCTATCCAGGATGAAACATCGAAGTAGATCAAGGACAAGACTTCAGTGGAAGACGTACTCAGTGAATGTGTGAGACTATGGGAATATAACTATCAATAACAAAACCTGCTTAAATTCATAACAAAATATATGGAGATGATGCAGTCTGACATGCTCCTGTATGGAACAACATCGCTGCCAAAACTGAAAATTAAAGAAATGCAGAGAACATAAATGTGGAAATATAATTAGCGATACATATGTAAATTAATAGATGTGGGGAAAATAAATATGAAAATACGAGGAATTGCATTACTAAATATTTTAGGTATTCCCACATATATTTATTTTCAGTTGTATTTACACATACGTATTAATTTCTATTTATTCCTAGATTTACAAATGGATTTTCAATTTGATTTATTTATTCCCACATTTATCTATTTGCCCCTGTATTTTTTATATATTTATTTACAAATTTATTTTCTCATTTATTAATATCCTATTTCTATCAGCAATGTCCTGGTCCGATCTTTTAACATGAAATTTGA